>JAECUM010007627.1:0-50298 GCA_016617855.1 Megalonaias nervosa | reverse complement strand
TATTGGGTCCAATAAATAACTTATTAAAATCAGATTTAGAGATTATACCTGATGATTGATATATCAACCAGAAAACAGGTTTATTAGCTAAAAGGGCAACGAAACGTATTTTTATATGTCGGTTCTCTCGCAAAGAAAATATACTGACGCTTACAATAAATATTTGATTTTAATATCAGTCAATAGACAGATATTAACATTACGACCAAGAATTTTAAGCTATTGTTGTTACTTTTTCCCGTCTTGGATTGAAGATTTATATTTGCTGTGCGAACATGTACAAAACACAGAAGAACATAAACGGCAAACAGTTGATAATGCACAGCATTCTGGAAGAAATATCTACTTAAATTTGTTGTACATTTGTCCAAGTGAATAATGGATACATTTCATTAGTGGGTGAACAACTTAACTTCGCTACTCATGCAAATACGAAGATTTCAGCCAAACGATGAAATAGGTCCATTATTCATTCGTTTCGAACTAATATCCCCTCCCCCATAATTCTTAAAAAATACATGTTACTCTACTAGATGTCTGCGATAACAAGGCGAATAACGATAAACAATAGAACAAGCCACTAAATGTTGATTGCAAATATGTTGCTTTTAACGAAATAAATCTCCATCTGAAAAATGTAATCACCAGTTGTGATCTTGGGTGCGACCACGTATAAACGTTGACGTTTCAAATATTTCGAGATAATCTTTAAACGAACACATATCATATAGAAACAATCATTTCTGATAAAGCTAAATTTAAAAAGGTCATTTGAACAATTATGGTATTTTCTCTTCTTATTCAGTTCGGATTAAATGAATTATATCTATATCCATAAGACTTTTTCAGAATAGTTCATAATTATTTATGTTAGATTACTTCCAACCAGATTTGCTGTCTGTTAGAGTTTGATTTTCTGAAAGAAGAAATGCAGATTTAAAATTAGAATATCACATCATATTGTTGAAATTACTAAGCAAATTCATAATAAAGGTATGTCATTCTAACAATGAATGATATATTGTGTGTTGTTTCTTTTAAATATTCAGAAAAAAACACGGAATAGACGCGATAGAAGTTTGCCAATTGTCATGAATTCATTGAAGGGAGACAAAAGTCTGTTGCAAATCTACAATGAAAACTGGCATCCACGTAAAATGTTTAGACAATATTTAGACCCATTTCAAAGTATATATCTAATGAATATTATTTGCTATCTTTCATTATGCACTATTATCAACTGATGACACATAGCGAGTGATTAGTTTTGGAGTTAGTACTTTCAGAAAGCATGATCATATGACAAGGAAACTTATTTTAAATCGCTCGAGAATCTATGACATGCACAAATTAATAAAGCAAGTTCCTTCCTTAAAGGAAACGATGTCATTGAACTTAGGAAGACAACACAACAGAAACAGATATAAAAAACGAAACTCTTCTTTGGAAACTGAATTCCTTCCAATCTGGTGGATGTGGAAACTGTAATTCATTCCAGTCTGCTGGATGTGGGAACTCTATTCCTTCCAATCTGCTGGATGTGGAATAATAGTATAATGAAAATCTATTTTACTCATAAATGAATATACCAGACATAATGTAATTTCATGACAAGTCTTGCATATATTGAAAACACATTCTTCTCCATCTGTGATACATCAATTAGTATTATTGATTGATTTATTGATTTAATTCATTAACAGCATTTGATCTGGATGCTAACTTTAAAGGCAAACCCCGCAAGAAGACAATCTGTATTTAACAACACTTACATGAATCAATTTGATATCTTAAATCTTGTACAAAGTTAAGCACTATCAGTATCTGAGCTTCCTTTCATATTAGTTGCTTCAACACAGGATATTCTTAATTATGGTGATTTGCGACTTTGCTGTCTGGCTTTCGTTGGCTTTTATGGTGCTTGGCTGCAACTTGTATAGATTTTCTAGGTTGCTTTCGTTTGCCTTTATGGTTCTTGGCTGACAAATGTATACGTTTGCTCTGTTGCTTTCGTTTGCTTTTATAATGCTCGACGGTTACTTGCATGTGTTTTAATGCATTTTACTTCTACAACATTGCAGCCTCTATAACGATCGAGTTCCATCAAATGACTATTTATTTGAGTTCCGTATTAACAAATAATTGATAACTGGAGGTTAAAATGTCGGTTACATTTAATGTTTGTGCCATTTATTATTTAAATAAAATGCATTGCAACTGTTTGAAGAGGGCAATACAAATGTATTGTGCTCTTTGCACATGCGGAGGTCCAGCTTAATGTAACGAGCTAGATAGTTTAATAAAAATAAGATCTGGCATCACGCCAAGTAAGCAGATTTGTAACAAATAGTAAGATATAATACACAAAGGTTTCAATATTTTTCGATTTCGTTTATAGATTTTGTACTTTGAATATGCACAAAGGCTGCAACAAAATATACAAAACTATTTTCTATCTGTTTTTAATGCAAGTGAACTGTATCTGTTGACACTTGTGTCTCTTCGTCTTACCATGCATTAATACGGAGATGTGTTATTGGTTTTTAATGTCAGTGTTCAATATATGACAATATTGCTTAAATACAAAATGATTTGTAAATTAAAGAAAGTATTTGAATAGCATAATGTATATTTCCAAATTACTTTTTCAACTCTCTCCACTTCCAGAAAAAAAGGGATAACAATTATTTCGTTCCAAACACCTCAACACAAGTACAAATACGACTTTAATTTCTGAGATTGTGACTCACAGAGCCTGGCAAACTGACAATAACCTGTTAACAAAATTTAATTTTGATGATATTCCCATCAATCAACGAGCTGCAGACTGGTTCTGAAGTCTAATGAATGTATACAGTGTTTAAACCAAAGAAAATTTACTTGCACATTGTAATTTTAGACGATAATCATATTGCCACATTCTTGAAAGCACCGCATTTTGTCAACAACTTATTGAACATTTACCTAGGAATGACACAAATTATATTTACCAGCAATTTCATCTCTGTATCTCTGTCTCTGTCTCTGTCTCTCTCTGTCTGCCTGTCTCTCTCTCTCCTCGCGAAAGATTTTATTGAAGTTTTCGATGCCTGTGTCAGTTATAACGTACATGGTGTCACGGAATCGTCTGTTGGTTGGTTGATTGTGAATTTTACGGCGCACCAGCACTGTAACGCTATATACGGCCACAATAAAGGTTTCTTGATACAAAAGTAGGCATCAGAAAGGTTTAATACTAAAGATCGATTAAGGTCCAAAACCACAACGATGATATCCTGAGAATATATTATGGTTCACAATCAGAGTGGATGTAAATTATGCATATGAAAGGTGATTAAATAATAAAAGATACATTAGGATGATAAATATTACAAATATTATTTAAATTACTTAAAGGATATAGAATTGCACACAAGCTATCTTTTTCAATAAATGTTAACTACCTTTTAAGAAATTTAAAAATACAAGACACATTTACCGTAACAGAAGGTTCCTTCATATGCCGAATATTGCAGTAACGATCGCGTGTTGGTTGGAGATCAAGACAATCTATCATAAAGAGCGTCACGGTGAAGGATTCGTTGCAAATAAAGCACTCTGGCAGGTCTTGCCGTTTAGTATGTAGGAATTGGGTACATAAATATGATCAATTATAATTTTTGCAATGACTGCCTCGTCCCGACGGATGGCTCTGCCGGAAGGAAGCTTTCCTCGTAAGGTTGGTTTGATCACATTGAGCTTGATATCATCATTCCATGATGCCTGCCAGACACTAAATAGTGATTTTTTATACCAGGTTTAAAATCATTGTATAGTATTTTAGATTCATATGGTTGTTGAGATAGGGCTATTTCATCAGCGCGATCTGTTTTTTCATTACCTTTAATACAGACATGGATGGGTAATAAACAGTATATTATATGGTGAGAGGTACACAACTGGTATGTTTGATGAGAATATTAGTCAGTAATGGGTTTTCCAGCTTCTTATCATGTAGTCATCTAAGTACCGATAGTGAATCGGAGTCGATGATATAGTTTCCATATATTTCAGGGAAAGGTGTAGTACCCTGATTTCAACTGAAAATGTCATCGCATTATCTGGCAAATCAACGTTTGTAGTGCGATTTCCAGTATTAAAGGCTGATGCAGCCGTTTCGTATTCTTTTGAGCTGTCAATGTAATTTCTTGTGGAGTTCTTATATCTGGAGAGAATTTCCTTATAAGAGTTATGAAAAATAGAAAGATATGTTTCGGATTTTTTTTTTCCATCGTGCAGCGTAAAATGTAGTTTGGTTTGTTGGAAAAGACGGGACAAACAACGTTTCGATTTGTGAATGTCCAATTTTTGTACTCTTTAGTCTGGAAGATATTCCAATACTAAAGGTAGTTATGATAGTTGGATTATTTTGGTAGAATGATTTCTTTTGGGATTGGAAACAGATGCAAAGCAGAGTTTTAAGGGCTGGATCTTACTTTTAGAGTATATTGTACAGATAATGTTTCTCTACGGCATGCTAGATGTGGTTTATTCACACGGGGATGTCATAAATACTCCCATATCGAGAATAATTGCTTGATGGTGAATTGGGTCAAGTATCTTAAACTATAATTTTCGGACTGAACAATAAACAGCACAACCCACTATGGATCAAATATAGCTTTTATTTTGGTTAAGAACGACTTTTCTATCAGAACCCCAGTCAGTGCGCTCCTACTTTGAGTAAACCAAGAACTTTCAAACATTTGACTTCAATTTCTTAACGCGTTAAATGAAAGTGAGTCTAAATACCTAAATACATTGATTCCTCAATCACTGGTGTAGGCGTTCCGTCCTGTGTGAGTTCTTCTTGATCATCATAATGTCTTCGTAGCTGAGAGAAAAGTACGCAAACTATTTTTGAATTTAAGTCATTAAAACCATTGGCTGCGGCCCAATATTGAATTTTGTTTTATATTTTTTGCAATTATCGTTCATTTGTATGAATCAAGCGGGTCGTGCTGCAACGTAAGATACGTAGGAGGTGTATTGCGACATACATATATATAAAAAAGAGAGAGAGAGAGAGAGAGAGAGAGAGAGAGAGAGAGAGAGAGAGAGAGAGAGAGAGAGAGAGAGAGAGAGAGAGAGAGAGAGAGAACTAGCTAATTCTTAATTCGTCTTTCCTAGTATTGTTCTTGCTTTAATATCAGTTTACAGATGTATTCAATGTTGTGTTTAAATTTAATTGGGGAGAAATCATTTATTGAAATCATTAGTTGGAATTGCTAAGTGCTCATATGACGGTCTTGACTAAAACATTTTGAGGTTATTGTGACTTTCTTCAAAGACATTCTAGACAATGCCATTGTGATCCATCACGGCTGTTGGCACTTCAGGAGATTCGAGTATATTGACACGTCAGTACATTCAGGATCGGGAATTCATTCGGAGCATCTATTACTTTCGACTGGTGGTCGACCTTTTTGAGGATTTTTCTGGATTTAGTTCATTATATGATAATTTCCTTTAAAAGTTTCATATTATACCTTAGATAATTGAAGTATTTATTAAGTTTTACAAAGCTTGTTGGTTTTGCTTTTTTGTGTTACTTCAACTTAGACCATAGACAGAAATGGGACTCTTCCGAGATACCAACTGTTAATAAAAGAAACTTCAAAGAAATTATGTTTGTTTTTAAATTTAAATTCACTTTGTTTGGTAATTTTCTTAGTCCCTGGTATTTAAATTTCACATATTTGAGAAATCGTTAGTGAAACCAACACGATTTCACAATCTAGAGTGCGAAACTTGTTTCTAATGCGACCCATGTAGGGTTCATCATAATCATCATCAATCCCGTAACCCAAGGAGTCGTTGGGACACCACAATTGACTTTACAAACAATTCTCTCCATCTTTCCATGTTCTCTACTGCCCTTTGGGAATCTCCAAACCCCATTCTGTTTTGGTGCCGTCGTCTGTGATAATTGATCCCAAGTTCTTGACTCCTGTCCACTGACCTTTATTTCCGCACTATTGCTATTGGTTTTATTTGTCATCATGTTGAAGAGTGTAGGTGACAGTATACATCCCTGTCTGACTCCAACTGTTGTTCGGAACCAATCTCTTCTGCTACCATTGTTTATGACAGCATTGGTGGTTTTGTCATACAGGTGCTCAACAACCCGCACCAGGTTTGAACTGGTGTTGCACTTTCCGATAGTTGCCCATAAGGTCAGATGCCATAACCTATCAAACGCCTTCTTGAAATCGGAGTCTGAGATTGAAGATTTGTTCTGTGGTGCTCCTTCCTGCCTGTTCTTCAGCAATAATTTTCTCTGTTTTAGGCTTTAGTCTAATGAGAATTGTCTTCAGCATGACTTTGCTTTGGTGGCCGATCAGATTGATGGTTCTGTAGTTTTTGGAATAGATGTAGGTTTCCTTTCTTGGGGAGCACGATTACCAAAGATTGTGTCCGTGTGGTGGACCATTCTCCTCTCTGCCATATCTTATTGCAGATTGTTGTTAGGACTGTGGCTACCTCTTCTCCTCCTGCGTGAATGAGGTCTGCTGATATGTTGTCAACGCCAGCTGACTTTCCTTTCTTTAATGACCTAAACTCAATTTCTTCTTCCTAACGAAGAACGGGGATGTCATCAATTTATTCTGCTTGAGGGCAATTTAGTACTGCGGGTTCTCCTTGGGTCTTATGAGTGTATAATTCTGAAAAGTATTCTGTCAATCGGTTGAGGATCTCTTGGTCTTCTGTTAGGAATTTTTCTGATTTGTCTTGGATGGTGTCTTTTTTCCCTTGTTAATGTGTTGTGTTCTGACGATATTCAGTCCTGTGCTGAATCGTCTTTTCATCAAGATGTAAGCAAACTGGTTCTGATGTTGTCCACATGGACTGTGCCGTGTCCATTTTCTAATACTTTGTGAGGGCCGAACGTGTTGGCTATCACACTATTGTTGTAGGCGGCAAACTCCAAGATCCTGAGTCCTCTTTATTTGTTTCTGCATTGTAGAAGGGTCCACATGTGCTTTGCCAGTTATTCTGTGAATCAACTCCCTCCTTTGCATTCCAGTCTTCTTTTACAAAATATAATGTCCTTCTTGTTTGAGTTGTCAATGACATCTTGCAGTTAATTATAAAAAAATTTCAGTTCCCTGTCATCACAGTTAAACATGGGATCATAGGTCTGTTGGACTGTGATGTTGAAGGAAGTCGCCCTCGGGCGGATGGTAATAAGTCTGCTTGCTTTTGGGCAGCAATCTATAATGCTATTCACAATGCCCTTGTGGACAAGAAATCCAACGCCATGAACATGTGTGTCCTCTGTTCCGCTGAAGTAGAGCTTATGCCCTTCATCTGTTGTTATTTCACCAGGGTTTTTCTAGCACACTTCGCAGAGACCAATAATGTTCCAGTCGTACCTCTCCAACTCGTGCGTAAGTTCTTTCAGCTTTCCATTGCCCTCAGTGTTCTAACGTTCCATGTACCGATGATGATGCTGTCTCTACCACGGATCTTTGAATGGGTGCGCCACTAGCATACTTGTCGCCTCCATCCTGGTGCGCAGCAGAAGAATAATTGTTGATCCATGCTGCGACCGATCCGGTATGTAAGAATTGCTAGTTGTCTTTATGTGGCGTGTCAAGGGCAAGATACAGGCTGGGGAAGCCCATCCCTCTCCAGGCTGGATGACCACAGCCGAAGGCAACCGATATAATGTGGCACGCCCTGCTCCTGAGTACATGGTCGTTGAACCCATCTTAAAACCCTTCCGGCCTGGCCATTGACTTCATCGAGGTAGACGACCGCCCAGTGATGCTATGCTATCATCACACAATTATACCTATAGTTGAGAGACTCGTTCAGCGGGACCATCTTATTCCATCCCGTACGGATCCAACGGACCTGTCCCACTGTCCATTAAGGGTTAGATGTTTTTAAAAAGGATGAGCTTGACAGATACTATACTATTTTGGAAGAAAAACCATCAATGGGAAAACAAGAGACAAAGATAATTTGATACAGAATTTGGTGGGAGATATAATTTTTGATAGCGCAGTACTTTGGATTTGATTAGTAAGTCTCTATCTGGCTCTGAAATGAAAGTAAAATATTTGCAATTAAAAACCAGATGAAAAAGAGTTAAGAAAGCTTCAGCTTCAAGAGAAATAATGGAATTTCAATTTCCAAAAGCAAAATGCAGAAAGTAGAAAGAGAAAAGCGAATGAAAATACAAATATGGAGAGAAGATAGGGAAATGCAAGCGAGTCTCAAATAATTTGAACTGGCAAGACGAAAGCACTCCCCCATGTTCAGGGTTTGATGTTGCCAAACATATTAGATAAGTAACTCCTTTTAAAGAAGAGGAAGGAGATAAATAAATTCCTAATTTTGAGAAAATTGCTGCAAATTTGAAATGGCCAAGAGAGCATTAGACTTTACAGTGATCCAGTTTACTTATTGGTAAAGCTCATGAAGTCTACACTTCAATGTTGGTACAACAAACTGATACTAATGATGTAGTTAGGAATGTATCTTGAAGGGTTTTGAGCTGGTTCAGAATCATATCGACGAAGGTTTTGC
The DNA here is from genome assembly GCA_016617855.1 of Megalonaias nervosa. Taxonomy (NCBI): domain Eukaryota; kingdom Metazoa; phylum Mollusca; class Bivalvia; order Unionida; family Unionidae; genus Megalonaias; species Megalonaias nervosa. The sequence goes on along the minus strand of JAECUM010007627.1, from coordinate 41,721 downwards.
AATTGTAGACAAGAAACTGGACAGACTCATGTCGAATTTGTATGGGCAAAGAACAACTATTTTGATAGGTGGCGCTCATCACGAAGGTTAATAAAGATTATGATAACCTTAGACACCTCATATTAGCGGAAAGGTTCAAGAAATGCATCCAAGTAATATTATGACCTATATTGATGAGAAAAAGGTAGAAACTTTGGAAGATGCTGCTCGTAGAACTGACGACTATTCCTTGACTTTTAAATTTTCTTTTGTCAGTAAGTCATTATCTCAGTCTCATACAAAAGACATCCAAATCTCAATCTGACACAACGTTTGAGAATCAAACTTCTGATAAGACTTATCAAAAATCCTTATTTCTTCCAAGTGCACATATTGTAAGAATAAGGGCACATTATTTATGCCTAATACAGATTATAAAACAAGCAGCATAATAAGGATAGAGCTATTTAAAATGCATTTGTTTCTAAGGGGCCAAAGTCACGTCATATATTGATGCACTACATTACTTGGGTGAAACAAACCTCCTAGTAGAAACTGAGTTTACGGATAGCAATGCTAGTCAATACGAAAGAAAAGGATAAATGGTAGATACTTTCAACAAAAAACAACAAACTAACTTTCAATGAGATCTGACAATCCCTTTTAATTATAGAACGTGTCATAGGCAAATGTTAATGAAATCACAGTACTTACGTCTGAAGGTTAAGGTAATTACGTTGTCAGCCAGAAACTCTTTGATGTCATGTCCAGACATCTAAAAATTATGGTCCACGCATAGACTTTGTAGTATCTAGTTACATAGTAAATGACCATGATGTTGACATTTTTATGGTCCACCCATAGGGTTTGTATTATCCAGATACATAATTAATGACCATGCCCTTGACATTTTGTAATATCCATCAAGCTTTGTCTGACCATCTTTAAAGGGTTTTTATTATCTAGATACATAATTAATTGCCTTGCCATTGACATTTCGTGCTCACTATTAGGCATTGTCTGATCATCTTTGTCCGAGTAGTATTCATGATTTGATTTTGGCGTATAAGTGTACCATCTTTCTAATTTTATTTCATTTTCAATTCTCAATGAACAAAAACATATCAGTGTGCTGGACATTTGCACCGAATATATTTAGTCTTGCACCATGGATTCCTTAAATTAATGTCTATTAGTTTCAATATATCTTTCTTAACGTAATAGTGATGAATATCCCCTAATGTTTGAAGACCTAAATTAATTACATTTCGAACGTAACGATAATCTTCGTGATAGCTAAAACTCGTAAAGTGGTGATATATCTGTTGCATAACACCTTCAGAAGCTACCTATATATTTGTATGCGTAAATGTATTTCCTAAAATGACGTGTATATATACAGAGTGTGTACATATTTCTTCACTTAAATATTTTCGACAGCTGTTTTATGCATGAATTTAAACTGTCTACAAACTTAACTGTTCTAATAACTGCTGAACCTTTCAACAATAAAATAATTATTGAATGATTAATGTTACATTGTTGTTCACATTGGATCAGTTTTAACTAATCTCTCGATAAACAGACGCCGTTCAAAATCAGACAAATTATGATCATTCTGGATATTAGTAATTCACATTGCATTAGTTATCTAATAAACATCCATAATTGCGTGTTAAATGACGAATGTCTATTAAATTATTTGAGTTATTGTACCTCAGCTACTGGCTGCCTTTCTCGAAAAATTTCTTAAAGACTCTTAATCTGTGATTTACCAAGAAACGCACGACTTAAGAATACCTGCTAAGACTGTAATACTCACTTACTTAATACGAATGACATGGCCCTAATGTATGGATTGTCCGATCGGCAAATATTCCATAAAATGAATTAACAGGTTCTGCGAGGCAGTAAATATTGGGATGTGCACTGAAGTCTTAAAGCCAGTGACTATATATTTATATATTTATCCACTACCAAATCAAATACAAGTGGCTTCTGCTGTCAGAGCGTACTTGTATAGTTTGAACTGTTGGCCTCTTATTTTAACAGCTGTGAATATTTTAAGGCCTCTTCCGTTCTACAACATTTAAGTACACTGTTATGTCATACATTATTTTTCGATACTGAATAGTTGACAACACAGTGAAATCAATATACCCGGGTAAGAAAGCTGTCTGATTTATTAGATCATAATATTTGCTCTCCTTGGAATATTTTCCAATTTAATGGCATTTTTGTCTGCTCTTACATTCCAAATAATCGTTGTCTGCTCCATATAGGGTTTTACAAGTGATTGATACTATTTAAAAGTACACTTTTGTCCATAAACTCATATGCCACGTTTATGGTCCCTTGATTCCATTTTACAGTGTTTGTGCTATTGAGGATGCGGTTGGTGAAAGTCAATATGTTAGTAAGCACAATTCCTAACCATTTTCCACTTTTACTTTTGAAATCTTAAGTCTTTTTACTTTTACTGAAGTAAAATATGCTTAAGGAGTAGTACTGATTCTTAATAGCGTACGTCTACAATTTTCTGAATTAAAAAGCTCCATTTATCAAAGCATTCGCAAAATGTTACTGATTCCTCTTCGTAATTTACCTCTGAATATATTTTTGTGCTGTCATGGAATTGAAATGCTTTGTAACACATTTAACTGGATTTTTGGTGAATATGTTGACACTTTAGTCTCTGTCGATTTGAACGTTTTTGACCCAATTTAAAATTTCTTTTCAATTCCATGTCTCTGTAGTGTTACCTTTATATGTTAATTTGACACTATAGCAGAGGCTTTTACTAATATCTAGACCAGGGGTCTCAAAGCCATAATCTGTGGCCTGCAAAATGTTTGGAGTCACATGGTGTCATGAGAGATTACAAAGGTGGTGCGGCCCTTGGGCCATCGAAAATGCCCTCATGCGGCCCTCTGGGTGGTTTGAGTTTGCGACCGCTGATCTAGATATGCTACATGTACTGAGTTTTGTGTATCGAGCACCACCTTACATTCTTCTAGAAGAGTAATGCTTAGAAAATATACTGTCAATTTCCACATTCTCCAAATGTTAGTCACTGAGAGTGAATTCCATTAGTTTACAAACAACTGACGTTCAGTTTATTGGGTAAACATATGTCGTTTTCCTGATTCAATTTTTAAATATGATAGTAAACTTAGCTTGTTTAAAACGTAGGACTAATTTCATTTTTCGAATATTGTATTCAAAATGAATGCCAAAGTAACACACGTTGCATCCATATAGTTTCAATGAATACTTTATCATATATTTTATTTGGTCCATGTGATTATGAAGGATCTTAAGATTTTATCTCCACCATAACATTAGATTTAGATATCTTCATTACAGCTTTTGTTTTATAGTTTATATGCTGGACATGTGTATATTATATAACTTTTTTTCTGATAATTATGTTTGAAAATGTTCTTATTCAGAACCCAGTATTTTTCTTTAACATATGAGGGCATTCCTCCTTGATGTTTTTGTAAGGCTGAGCATGTTACTTGGAGTTTCAGTCTTTGATTTAATACATTTTCAGAAACATCTACTGTCAATCATAATTTATGCTGCAATTTATTTAAGTTAACGTCACCATTTAACTCTAATGCTTTTTGATACATTATATATATTGTTTGCTTTCTTCTAATAGTTCAATTGCATCTGTTTAATTCTGAAAGTACTTGGACAAGACTTTGTTCTTCACTTTCACATCATGAATAAAAGGATTGGTTTATCATGGGTGTTTCTCCATTGCCTAAACGAGTGACGGGTTCACTATTGATATTGATATATGTCTCTAAGGTGGGAGTGGGGTGTGGAGATTGGAGCATATTTGTAAAATGGTCCAATATTTCCTACTTGTTTTCATTCTACAAGGTTTATTCCACTTGGTTTGTTGTGATTGTTCTATCATTTAGCATAGTATCCTTTAAAAGAAACCTTTCTTTGAACTTTGCTTTCGATAATAACAGTTGAGGTTCGTAGTTAAGAGAGCATCATCATTCATGTTTAGTTATGTGTGTGAAAAAAATATTAAATGGTGTTACAACTCAAAGAAGGGCAAAGTTTAAAGAGTTAATATGGTGCCAAGTTAGCTTTAAAAACGTGGATTCATTACTTTTATGTTTATCATCTATTGTATGGGTGACGCTAATTGATCTGTACCAGACATTCCTTATGATTTTGTCAATTAATTTGCATTTTTGCATAAACCTTTTCAGAAATGAAATTTAATTTGACTGAACTCTATTATATATAGATATTAAAGCCAAGGCAAGTTTGTTTTAGCATATAAGAAACCATCATAATAGTGTCAAAGAGCGTTTATAACTGTTGGCAGTATCTTTCATGATCTCTGCCACTTGTGCAATACACGCCCAAGGCCACAACTGCACGTACGCGTGTATTTTGAAGCATGAAGGAGGTTCCTAAGTAGATCGCAATATGGATGCAAATGGTGTTGTAAACATTCCGACAGCAGATAAACAGAGGACCTTGCTGACGACTTACGTATTGCACATTCAATCACGTTATACGAGGGCAAAGCATCCTTTTAAACAGCATATGGTATTCGAGATTTTGCTTGACCTATTTCTCGTCAAAGAGGCGTGTGGATACATACAGACGACCCCCCACATAAAACTAAGATTTGCACGTAACCCTGTTTACAAATTTTATAATATAGTTTATTGCGTAAACACTTTCTGACATTATTCCTTTATTCCTGATCACTCGATAAAAATCTGATTGAAAAAGAATGTTACAATTCGATTTCGGGCTACTGATTAAAGTAACATGCAGCTGTTCGAATATAAACAAATTTCCGTTCTGGTCTTATCATTAATAAAAGCATCATTTTGTTAGTTATATCACCTGCTCACTACTTTGCCTTGAGAAATATTGAAAATGTAAGCTGTATTTTTATACGATGGGCACAAAGAGCTAAGCTATTTGATAATTTTGTTCGTTCTACAAGTCGATGTTCGCAAGTTTGTCTAGTAGTTCCCTTTGCGTGACACAATAATCTGGTAGATTGAATTTGATGTCAAACTGACTGAAAGATTCATAGACCGAGTTACTTTCTTAAAAACAAAAGAGGACAACGTCTGTTGTATTTTTGACAGTACAAATTGAGTAAAACCAATATGTATATGCTCACTGTATCAAAGTGTTTCGAACAGGGAAAGTTGCACACTTTGACACTATAGCTCCCATTCGACCAATTTACACAGAAATCAGAACGTTGGATGATTGTTAAAATATACACTATAACATACAAACAATGACTTGCTACGGCAAAACTGAAGTCAATCGTTGTCAGAAAGAAATATAATTGTTTGTACTGCTATTTTCTCAATGACACAATAAACAGTCTTACAACTGTAAGAGACATATACTATACTGCCATTCTCCTGAAAGAGATAAATCAAATGAATGAATTTCGTTGATTTAGCATGAAATAATGTTTCATTTAATTACCACCCTATTACCCGACTCAATCTTTTATCTGGTTTACTGCTGAATGAAATGAATATGTATCATGCCATGCGTGAAGAAAGCGGCCACCTTCCATCAGTTTAAATATTTAAGTCGGTCTTACAAATTAGAATTAATGCATTTTGCGCATTATTTGAGATAATGTCATTGACCTCCGTTAAGCTTCATTAGCAAGCTTTCATCTTCCACACAAATTATTTGAGTCGAAAGATATCGTCTGGGATTCTGTTTTCCAAATACAAATTTATTGAAATTTCTCGTTCACTCGATATTCTGGTGTTGCATATGACTGATTAGTATTAGTATCCCGGTCGTTTGGTGTATATGTTAAGATGGTTGCAGATAGAATCCTCTATAACCCAAATTACCTATCAAATCACCCACAATTCCTTCATATGAGATGTTCATAATATTGATTCATATTATGCGATCTATCCATTTTGATATGTATTTTCTCATGATATGTTTTGATCTGAATACTAGTATCATAAGAGGTTTCATACGAGATTCTAAAATGTCTTCAAATAATTGCAGATATTTTTTTTTTTAAAAAATGACCATTTGTCAATAACCAGAACAAAATATCATGCTCTGGTTTACAGCAAAATAATATAATATAACCATTATATTAACTGAAAAACAATTATCTTGAGGTAAAAGAAAATAAGATATTTCAGCTCAAAAGAAACTCGTACCCCAACACCCGAAAGTTAAATGGTCAGTACCTTAAAGTAGATATATTTTTTATGCATGCATTAATTGTTGTAAACGTTGTAAGCTAAAACATGTATCTAAAGTGATATGATTACGCTTATACTACAGTTGTCATCCTGTGAAAGACATGTGTTGACATTAGTAACCTTGTCGACAAAAACCGGAGTGTTGATACTGAAGGATACAGTTTACTGCCTACACTATTTATATAATAGGCACAGAAACTCTGAGGTGGGTGCCACCACTTGGAGAATATATTTATCAGTGAGGGCCAGTAAACATTAAAAACATACCGTACTCAATAAATATTTAGTGGAATTGAGAAATTACGCGAAACTGAAATAGAAAACAAACACCTCTCCTGAAAATAGTTGAATTATTTACAGTCTTGTAAAGGAATACTTGTATTTGACACATTAAAATACGCGAAGATTTTGCAAAAGTTAACTTTTGCACTAATATCGTTCACAACATCCCGTTTCGCAACCATGTTGGCATACTTGACATGTGTCGGACATGTTACTGAAGGACCATAAATATAATGACATATACTTATATAACATATATTTATATTTGTAATATTAAAAACTAAACTCTGACAAATAAATACAAATATTTTATAAAATTATGGTAATATTTCGAATTATTTTGCCATGAAAATGAAAACGTGCTGTTAATTTCATTACATTCATGACAAGATTAATCTGGGCATTTTAATTGATTGCTGATGGAAACATCCGAAGTACCGGTGTGGTAAAAGATACCTTGATACTTCCACTAAAAGCAATAACGCGGTAAACCTTATATCCCGGTAATACCGTGCACCTTAGGTTCCCCTTGCCTGTTCTCGTTTTGTATTTTGTTGTGCAGAAATGTTAATAAGATAAAAAAAAAAAAAATGAATATTTTATCAAAGTAGATAATGTTGATTTCGTTCGTATCAGTTACTGTTCTTGAACTTATTTTCTCACCCTTGCGACAGAGAAATCTAGCTGATTTGCTTACCTTAATTTTCTTATCTCAGCTTGGTTGTCTCAGTCCGGTTGTCTCAGTCATGGTGTCCACGCACTAGAAACTACTATACAAATCAAAAAAACCTTTGTCTTTTGATGTTCCTTACAGGGTTGTTATAAAATCGAACAAACAACAACAACAGCTATATAAGAAAAATAACGTGACTCATAAAGCACCTTAAAGTGTCTCCAACTATAAGAAACTAACAGAAAACAGTTACAGACACACAGGCTATACACATCACTGGGTACAAAATCCAAACTCTCTCAAGAGCTATTGCAAAGCCGGCAACAACCAGAAATAGGTTATGTCAGACCAGCGTTCTTCAATCTATGTTAAATGCCCTAAATCCTCCCCAATTAAATGAAACATAACAGTGCAATTGCAAATGGAAAGTCCTGCACAGTAATTACACACTCTTTTAGAGCTGCGTATCCAGTATTGTATCATGCCATTGGCTAACATAGAATAATTTCCAAATTAGAACTGCTGAAAGTTAAATGTTTTCTTATAAAAGCTATTAATTACTTATTTTCTACTTTCATATGACTTCCATCGATTAAATGAGTGAATACAGTAATACTATCAGATGTTTTTGTGTTTCTATTTCCTCATGCGTATAACATGTGTACTTAGGGTCGACAGTTCACCCAACTGCCCTCATGAACATATTCATATAAATGCGCGGTGTTTGCAAACAATAGTACGTTGTTCCAGAAGCTCACGATGCAACACCTCTAACACGTAACAATTATAACCTGTTTTTCTTTCTTGTTTTCTTTACTTGTCTAAGAACGACATATATAGACAGATGACGCTTAGATAATTTATTCAGATTTTCATAAAAGGGTATAAGACCTGATGACTTTTATATAAAGTAATAGGCAATAATAGTACGTGATTAATATTGTCTTTGTTGAATCTGATAACTGTATTGCAAAAGTACAGCGTTATTTTAATTTGAATGGAAATAATTAGAGGAGAAACATAATCTGGGTCTGTGTTTGTACCAAGACAAGGAAATCCCGGTAGCTGGGTTGCACTCCACTCGGCAGAGGATCACGGGTAAACAAATAATTTGTCTCGTTGCAAATCCCGGGATAAATTCTATTAATCTAAGCGTTCTCTACGATGGTTTAAATGAAAAAATATGATACAATCAACTTTTAAGCTCTGAACCTATATGATAATAGAAAACATTTCTGAGAATTAGAGGAACTGATAACATGAAAGAAACATTTTTCTTATGATTCCTACGTAAAACGTCCTTTCTATTCCATAATGTATATGTTTCAAGTAACAAGGTAAAGATACTTGCAGTTGAATGAGAACGTTTTCTTTGTAACAAGAAGTTGTGCTCAGTTATTTTGTCTTATGGTTTTAAAATGTCATGCAAGTAGTTATATTTAATTCATTGGGGCGACATTCGCTTATCCTCGAAGCATGTAATTCATACATAGAATTAAGAAACAAGACCTTTGGTACCTCATCTAATTAACTGTGATATTCAAATCTGGTTTATACATCATTTGGGTTTCCAACGTATAGCACAAGAAGAACGGGTTATAGACGATATCCTAAAAGAACTATATTTTCATCTTTAAAAACCTAGACCACTGAGTCCACCACAGCGGCTGACAGATGCAAAATATTTCAACTAATAGGGCTCCCGAGGATCATCTAAGACCTTTTGAAGTTGGTTATAGCTGGAGATAGTGAACATCAAGTCAGGAACCTCAGCAGCAACTGCTAATTCGACAGATCGGAGGAAAAGGGCGTATTTGAATTATTCAGTTGAGATGGAAAATTGTCGGAGTTCTTGTCATTGTTAAACCGTTTGTCTGGTATTTTGTGATAAGCGAATTAAGAAGTATGGTGCCTTATTAAACACGAACTTTGTTGTTCTCTTTTATACATCATAATTATTTGTGCTTTCTAATGACTCGAATTAAATGAAGTCTTACTGTAAATATTACAGCATGAACGCTGATACTTCAGTAGTGATTGGTCGAATAGTTAGCATTTCCCAGCTGTTCCATCTCAACATTTTGTATCAGGTTTTGGGTATGTGTGGAACACACAGTCGAGCGCTATTTTATCGTGACAAGTGGGGAACAGGTTGCTCATACACTTAGATTCCATTCAGGAAGCCGTGATATTTGCATGTACATCACTTAATCATCTGCAAAGAGTCCGGTCCATGGTTAAATACACGTGTGGAGGTCATTTATAAAACAGGGAGAACGATATGCTATGCACTTAGACTATTTATTGACTCAGCTTTAGAAACTACTTATTGCACCAAGTTCAGCTTTTCGCACTGTACTGAACACCAATAGTGAAATAAAGAAATCCTCCAAGCTAGCATATGATTGCAACCCTCAACGTAAAATATCTATCTATCTATCTATAAGTGGTTCTATAAATGTCTGCTATACAAACGTTAATTCATATTACAGTAGAATGACAATCTGAAAAAGAAATATACTTTTGACTCTACTCGATAACACAGAACAAATTTATAACTGGTTATTACAATATGTAAATGATCAATAACTTTTGTATATTACGTTAGAGACCAAAAAGAAACAAAAGCTTTTTAAAGAATAAATGATTCCTAATAACTACGTGGGAGAGGTATTGATACTGATTGCTTAAAACATGATTCGAAACAATTCTGAATTTTACTGTTTACGAACAATAATTGTACATTGTATATAACTAATTACAATCTTCCATTGATAGAATGCAATAGACAGAAATGTATGTGGATATGGAAACCCAAATATGTATATATTAGTTTCCTCGACCAGATCAATGGCATCAAAAACTCAAATGATCCAATGGTAGGATTATTCAGGGCTGCTAGAGGCTCTACAATTGCAAACTGTTAGTTTAAACGGACAAAATAGCTGCATTAAAATGAAGAAACAACAGTCGGATATTCCGTATTAACCATATATATAAAAGATCTCCTAGTGATTTTAGTCTTAACTCCTCGGAGAAAGGTGAGAAGGATGCCTCACTGGGCCAATCACTAAACTAAGACGTAAGCCAGAATAACAACCATATTACAAAAGGAGCAGATCAGTTTAAACAATCTGATACGCTGGTAATTGTCTTTACAAAATGAGTTGAGAAAAAAAAATCTAACCATTTCGAGGAGGATAATATAAAATATATAACCACCGAGGGAACAAGTTGGTAATGCGTTAGACGTTGTGAATCAGTCTATTGCAAAATGAGCTACTAACATTGAACAGAGTTACAGAAACAGATTGACTATAACAAATGGATGTCAGATGCACATCACTTATTTATCATAGAATTAATATCATTGCAAAACGTGAGAGAAAACAAAGGGACTAGATAGTATTCTGCAATTATTGCAACCACTTAAATAATAAGTAAGATAAATGCATTAGAAGCTGACATGCAAATACTAATCCTATCTCTATAAGGCCATAGCAATTGCAATTAATCTTAGAACTTATAAAGAGATATTTAAACAATGAAATACTACAAAACAGTAAAGAAATAGGTAAATACTAAGTTTAAGATATTAAAGGTGCAGTAGCTGAATTGGAAGTAAGAATAACTACCAACACTAATACAATGTCGCATATGCAAAGCAAGAAACAATTAGCATCAATAAAGAAAGCGTTGGATTAAAACAAAATCATAATAAATGTAATGATAAAGACCTACGATACATCAGTCATGGACGTAAATGGTAATTTAATGACCTGGAAATAGAATCTCTCAGAAATGGACTGGACTGAAATATAAGAAGAAAACGAAAACAGATACAAAACATAATACATATTGACGACTGGCTAGCATCAAGTGGAAAAAACTGATACAATGACAATGGAAACAGTAGTGATCATTGAGGCACTCGAAACTCAATGAATCGCTTATATTCGTATACAGAGTTATACCATAAACATTATACTTGGCGCGATTGAAAACAGTTGCATTAAAAGAACAACTGGTGAAATGAATTGAGTAACAAAAATGTCTGGAAGTATACTGCTGTTTAATTTTCGGAATCTATCACAATTTTGTATTTAACTGTATAAAACGGAAACATAATCTTTTCAGGTATTGAAAGGTTAACCATGTAATTTATACTGTTCGTTGGATATTCAAATAAAGAAATCATGTTTATAAACAATTTTTTATATACTTTTACACTGAATCTAAAAGGGAATTTGAATAATCTTGTTACATCATAGGTAAGTAATAAAGTTCTGTTATTGAATATATATGATAAAGAAATTAAAAATATGGTACCTCATTTAAAATATCAAAGATTAAACGATTGAAATATATATATTTTAGAAGAACATTATTTTATTATGCTTTCGAGTAAGATATAATAATAATAATACTAGTACAATGCAACATGCTTGATCTGGAGGACAATATAAAATGTTTAACCATTAAATAGCCTCAACACAAAACACAAAAGATAACAACAGCGGCAGAAATAATAGAAGAAGCAATTTCTAAAAGTTTAGCATTCACAGGAAGTAATTATTCGTTTATGGTATTTAATCCTAATGTAGTGGATTACGAGATAACAAGTCATGATCGAATCATTGAGGAATTGCAGGAGAAAAATAATGAGGTCAGTGCAACTACACAAAAATTACGCGACTACCTAAATTAAAGATTGGGAAAAAAGATTTGAGAAATGAGCATTTGAATAATTTGGATGAGAAGTTTATCTCTATTTCTACTCATCCTGATACTGTTTAAGAGAGGCTGGAGTATGATAAACCTAATAATTGTTACCAGCCTTATGATATGCAAATAACTTACGAGTATGTAGTTAATGCAATTTATATCGCTGATAATATTTATGTCGGTTAAATATACCTTAGGTAATTTTCCTCAACATAATAATGGCAGCAAAATATACAAATCCTAGAAAACAGGAAAGGAATTCCACAGGGTGTGAAAATATATAATTCCTAGAAAATAAGAAAGAAACAATACACTGTGCTTAGTATCTTGCATCCAACACATCAATGTAATTCACAAGTGCTATCAACCTTAAACTAAAGCTTCTAGCGGTAACATGCATGTGGCACGTAACCTTATAATCTCATCTGTTATTTTTTGTTTTCTAGTTCGATGTAATTCACCTATAAGTTTTGAAGGAATGATTATTAGAGACTTAGCCATTGTTTAAGGTAGTGACGATATTTCATGTTGAATGATTACAACATTTTCCCGATTTTATACACAGTTCTGGTTACCAGCATTTGATAGAAAAAAGAGAATAGAGATTTAATGAGAAAAAAATCGAGGATGCCAAGATCAGGAGTAGTTCATGCACAACATCCGGGTACAGGAGATATTCCGTTTATTCTGTACGGAAATACATTTATTTACCAGTGGATGTCTAGATATGCAAAGGTTATTTTCCACTGTGTCCATTTTTTCTTTCGCAATATTTGCGATTTAAAGTTATATTGGATAAAGCGTCTTAATAAACCGTGCGAAAACAGGATTATATTTCGAGAATATTTGTCTACAGTATGATACAATTACATTTCATATATGGAAGATCTCACATGTTTTGATATTGAATTTATCAAGCGAGTTCAATATTTTCTAGCTTTTGCGAAACATGGAAAGCAAAAGTTATACGTTGTTCACTCAGTTTCAGATATGAATATTAAATCATTAACCGCTTGAGATTCCGCTTATCACAGAGCTTTTATTTTAATTCAAATAGTTTAGAGAGAAAGAATAATCAATAGTTTTGTTTATTTTGGCTCTGACACAAACAAATAGTCCCAGACACTTGATTAATTAATAACCACTAAAATTCACAAGTAGACATTGTGACAAGTTGTAATTCAAAGAGCAACTGCCATTCCAAATTAACAGAATATTTCACAAAGACATCAACATTTGCCAACACTGAATATCGGACGAAATTTACTATTTGAATTCAAATATTTGCTCCGGATTAGATGATAAATATACTTCGATTTCGATGAGAATTAGTACAATATTTCCACCAAAAGTGTACCAGTTTCACTACTGTGGATGCAGTAATGGACATAGCCGAGAAGGTAGCATTCCAATTGTTGCATATTCATGTGAAAAAAATGATTACTTAATTCATAATTTGTACTAAATCTTGACTAAAGATTTTGTTGACTATAGTAAGTCCATATTTAATGTATTTGTAACCCGATATTTGCATTATGAGATTTCGAAGTATGTTCTGGTTGGAAAGCTTTTCCTCACATGAGAGACCGGAATTTGCTGACATTCTTCTCGATGCAGTGGTGAGTTTATCTACTCATACAGGTTAACATTTTTACCAGGATTATCATAGGTGGTGCGGTTTTGGTATGGAACCCCAAGCCCTCTATCCATTTCTAACTATCACCTGTGGGTAAATTGGCAATATTCAGACAAACGTAGCCTTTTCTCCAATTACTCCTAGGGCAATCGATTGTAAAAAGTATTTCAATTTAGAAAACTAATGATTACTGTGTATGGATTACTTAAGCTGTTTTATTCACAAGGATTCAACGTCAACCAACAGTTGACACAAGCAATTTAAGATCTCTTTGATGAACAACAAAACAAACGGAAGTGTGAAGTATGTGCTAAGTCAAGTGCTACTGCAAACTGCACAGGCCCAGATATGCTGTGGCATAATGATATACCGGCAGATCTGGGTGTATGCACTTTATTAGGAGTAATCAGTAGAAAATATAAACAATATAGACATTGATTTTTATTCGCATTATGCTAAGGCAGATCAGGATCTAGACTTATACGTGAGTAGTGAATGGGGACGATATAGGGACTATGGGACGTTAATGTTTAAATAATGAGTTTGCCCTATGGGGACAAGGGGACTTTAACATGGCTGGGATTTTCAAGGGACAAGGGGAATTTAACATAGGGATCTATAACGACAATGCATTAGGACTGTCTAGGGACAATAAGAATTTAACAGGCGTGACGTCATGGTACTGGACACTGGGAAAACAATGGCAACAGTGTTGCAAGGGGCTGACCTCAATTGGGAGGAACACTGTTGTAAGTGGCTGACCTGAATACGCGCTACTCTAGGGGCAAGTTACAAACACAATAGAGACATAGATATAGAGACATGGTTAGAAACGGGGTTAGAGACATAGGCATAGACATGCATAAAGTTATCTACATAAATCTATCACACAAAATCGACTAAAAGAATTTTATACAAGAGAGAATAGGCATTTTTTCGAGACAGTTGAGTGGCCCCGAAAATGGCCTTTGGGTTTCTTCTTCTAATTTCTCTCTTCTCTTCTCCTCCACCAACTTCTCATCTTCTCCATCACATTTGTCTTCTTCTTTCTTCCATTTTCCTGCTTCTTCACCTCCTACTCCTCTTCCTCCTCTTTTTTCTTCTTTAAATTGTCTTCTTCTTTCATGAGCTTTTCATTGTATCTTCCAATCTGTTCTTTTTCCTCCAAATCTTTCTTTTCTTCTTTTTCTTGTTTTATAAGGTCTCTTAATATTTCCTTCCCTCTCTTTAAATTATTGATTTCCATTTTCAATCTGTGGGGGCTATGTGAACCATACTCCAACTTTACAAGCATTTCTACAACTATCATTAAGGTATCCACAACCTCTTGTAACTTCTGCTTTATGTCGATATACTTCGTTGCCATCGTATTGAAAATTCAAAGATGAAATGGGCGATTGACAAACGCTACACTTTTATACTTCAAACACATAGGTGAAGGAAAACATCCCCTCTCACCAACTACACATATCACATAGCAAACAATCGAAACAGATAAGAGGGTTAATCTAAAATAAATATGTTACAAACCAACACATTAATACCAACAAAATCCAAAATATTCCATAGCAGCAGAGAAGTGGAGAAGGAAACTTTTTATTTACAAAACACACCATTAACTACAATCAAACCAGCAAAGGAGATAGTGTTTATAATCAAAATACTTGGCAATAGAGTAGTATGTCTTTTCTAGAGATTTGGGGTAGCCCTGAAAAGGGCTGTTTTGTTGGTTAAGAGCTTTTGTAATCTCTCTTAATGCCTGCGATCACGTCTCCGTCGGGCTACAAGCTTTCCCACGGGATATGGCCTTCTTCTTCGAAAGGAGAAGAAGAACTCCTTAGCGTCTACACGACAGTCCACAAAGCTTCTATCTGGCTCCTGCTGTTGCTGTTGTTGCTGCTGCTGTTTCTCCTCTCTGTGCTGTTTCTGAAGTCTGTACTTCTCTGTCCATTCTTCTTGCTCCTTTTTAATTTCTTCTCTGAAGGCTTCTTCTATCAGGCTTTGTGCCACTTTAAGCATCCTGGCATTTTCAAACTCTTCAGGCTTTGTCATCAGGTTTAACCTGACACTACGTAAATGGACGTGGGATTCGTTCAGCTTAGCCAGTTTTGAAGACATTTTCACAGGTTGGCGCATTAACAATGGATGGCCAGACTACTATTAATACTGTTAAATTAAGGTCGCATGCGCCCTAAAGCATGCGCGGCCATTTAATACCCTCATACGAGGGTTGATTAATTATTTGTAGGGGGAAGGAATGGTGCCTCACTCCTTCAACACTTTATAGCATGCATGGCACACTGGTTGATTCGAATGTTCGGACGAGGAAAGGCAGGAGGGATGGTAACGGCAAAGATGTCGTCTTGTCGCATTTTTGAATAATGGTACTCTGTGCTGTTGAGTTTGAGTATCGATTTCGATGAAGTGGGATAGCTTATCTAGTTTTGTGATTATTTATTTAGACGTTAATATTTTGGGTTTTAATAAAATATGTGTGATTACAAAATTTCCGCATTCTGCGGTGGTCCTGACGTCTGGGGTTTAGTCACCTTATAGATCTTGTTGGGGCTTATAACTTATATCTGGTTACTGCACTGCATTGTACAGCGGGGCCTGGTGCTCTAGAGTTTTTGACCACCTTATAGTTATAATTGGTGTCTTTAGTAATTGACTTAATTTTGTATTTTCAATCGCTGCTACATTGTGCGGCTGGGCATGATGGCTGAGTTTTAGGCACGTTATATATGCTACGGTTGATGGACAGTTTGATAAGTTATAGTAAATTTATACTTCATCGTACTGATAGAGTAGAGGATAGTAGAAGTATTATGGAAGTTCTTATGATATTTTTAGGTTTTTAATAATATTTGTGATGACCTGTCGCTATTGACATTGCCATAAAATAATGGTTTGGTATTGGTTGCATACAGTTGGGCGGTTTTATTGCATTGCTTAATTTATAGAACAAGGATCCTGTATGCTTCTGGTTTCCAATGGGGTCATGGGTCAGACAATATAAAGACAGCAGGAACTAGTCCAACTAGTGGTGGGTCTAAGTAAGCGCACCGGCGTAATCAGTCCCTGCAAGGCAGGCTGTTAAATAGTGGCCAGACTGGAGACCGCCTCGCTGTATATGTCTCAAGCGCGGAAGCGATAGAAAACATCCCTACGGTTTTTTGGTAGTAACGCCATAGCTCATCTAATGTGGAGGGATAGAACGAAGTCAAAGAGCATATATAGTGTTAAAATATTTTTAAAACAAACCAACAACACCCTTTTTATAACATCTTTATTCTACCAACAAACAACCAACGAATAAAATAACATCAACACATTTTTTTCCAATAACAAATTTTTGACAAGGTTGTGAAGTCAAGTTAGACTTCCGCTGATTGAGGTCATTTGGCCATTGATATACACTACGTTTCCTAGCTAAAGATAAGATATATCCATAATGGTCACAAAACCATCTACTTTATGATCGTTTTTAGAGGAGCCACGATCAAAATAAGTCACTAAAGGTTCTAAGGCATATCTAAGACTGCGTTGATGAAGAAAATACACACAATATTGTCCACACACCATGGAATATGTGCCTTATAATTTCACATTATTGAATCGTGTCGTCTTGGTATGTCTTCTCATAAAGTCGATGATGACGACATCCAATTTCAGTCATCCATACGAATCAAAATACTCCACACTGTCATCGTGTTGAAAGTAGACGGCTACCCAGTGGGTTCCTGGGAGATGACTGTCGTCCTTGTTGATGACATAAGCTTGATGGCCTTTGGCTTTGCGATGAGGAAGTTCATCTTTAGCGCACACGATAGGATTCCATGAAGCAGTGTGCGAACTGTTTTTCAAAGGGTAATAAAGTTCCTAGGTATCTATTTTTTTTTGTGTTTCACAGGTAATGATATGTCATCAATTCAATCCTGACTTTTTGCTTGAAAATCTCTGTCAAGTAAACGGTTTTTGACTTCGTCTCCATACTCTCTGCCAAGAGAGATTCGATGAGATGGATCTCTAGAGCAGTCATTGGAGGGGAGGAATGATCACGCAAGTATTTATACCACTTGTGCAACGCTGCCTCTTCCGAGATGAGACCCCAAGCGTCATCCAGATACTCGTCCAAGTTTTCTTCTTGACTCATTATCAGACATTTTTCGTGTTGAATTTGACTGGGATGATCTTTCTTGGTCAACCCTGTAATATTTTCCGCCAGGTGTTTGGGAAAACATGAGATTAAATGTTGTTCTTGTTCTGGCCATATGGATGTTATCACGTCCTCTTGGTTTTTGTCTTTTGGTTCTGCTTTCAAGAAGTCCTTCCATTCCATTTCCACTGAGGCTCCATCGCTCAAAACGGGATATGTGTCTTCCATAGCTTTTAATAGTCTAGAATGACTTCTCTCAAACTGCTGATTTCTAGAGTGTTGTCGAATTCGGCATAAAAGATGACGTTCACTGTCTCGGTTAGAGCTTTTGCAAACTGAAGTTCCACACGCAGTTGACTAGCTTTTATAGGGCGGAAACGTCCCTCGTCGCTGACTTGGTCTGGAGTGAAATCAAAGCCCAACAAAGCGTTGCCTCCTGCATAATCGTTGAACGAAATACCTTGGATGGTCCTGGTCCCTAACTGTCCCGTGGCTTCGTACAGGGACAAGTACGATCTCAAGTAATTCTTCTCGGTAAACTTAGGTTCAAAGGGTCTGGCACACAGGGTTTTGCTATCGCGACTGACTTCTATCTTGGACACTCTGTAGTGCTTAAATTCGAAAGGATTGGCAGTGACAGCTCCGTTGAGGGCTTCGTAACTTACGATACCAACGATTAAACGTTTGGGTAACTGTCCTTGGAACAGAAGATCTTCGTTCTTGGATCCGAGTTCAGAGGCAATGGCGAAGGTTCTCACTTCCACTCGTCGTATCGGATACAAGGCGGTCGATCTGTTCAAAGTGTGGCTGATGTCGTTTCCCACTTTAGGTAACACTTGCACGCGTCGCACGTAAAGTCTGGCTTCTTGGATGATGGTTCTGTACTCGTTGGCATGGGCCATCAAATGGAAAACGGTACTGCTGCGTTTCAACCTCAAGCGGATATCCATCCAGTTCAGCAAATACTTTTCTTGCAACCACATGTCCAAATCCAAACGATCCATCAGTTCTAAGCTATGTCCTTGCAGAATTTTCTTTTGAAGTTCGTTAGAGACCACATTGTGAGGATTGTCAGCTACTGTTACGACTGTGTCGTTAAACTTGTCCTCGCCTTCTGTGTCAGGTTTCCATACGACGCAAGCATCCAGATGAGTGTTCCTAACATCTTTTCCGTACGTCAAAAGATTTTCCATGTACACTCGGTAAGGGTAAGTATCCATGCTGCTGCTGACTAGTTCGTTATTCAAGTACAACTCCACTTCGATGAACAAGGAATGCATGAAATTGTTGACGGGAGCTACTCTAGCATCGGCTCCCGGAGCGGTGTCGTCCGTTTTGATCACTTTGACTTTCAGATGCAAGTAAATGCTATTCAGATCGATGTAATCTTCGCGATGTCATTTGATTTCAAATTCGATGGGGGCTGCGGTTGTTAAAGAGGAGATGGGATGACATTATACCCTTTCAGATTCATGCATCGTCTTCATAGCGGGTGGCATGGCAAACAGATCCAGTTCCAACTTGTAACATTCGCAACTCTCTTGGTTCATCATTTTCTGTTTAAAAATCAAAACCATCTAATACTCTCAAGGATCGTCTTTGTTTGTCTTTCTAGCTCTGTGTGTGTGAAGTAGTCTGGAGGGGTGTCCTCGTCGTCTTTTTCTGCCTTGTCCTTGCTGGTGGTGTCGGGGAAACGGGCATGCCTGACTGGACAGTGTCCAGTGCATTTATAGGACTTTATCGTCGGCCCAAAATGTCTTTTCCAGTTTGAAGCAAGACATTTTTGCCTTCTTTCAAGATGGCTTCTTTGGGGTTTTGTTTGTCGATGATGACATTTTGGAGAAATCCTTTGCATTGTGTCAAAGCGGAATCTTTCAGGGCGTGCAATCCCCGTGTCAACATCGGTTTCAAAACAGGCCACCGAACGAAAGGCCGATTTCAGCATATCTCCTAAACCATGTCCTCGTTGTCAAGCGACGCCTCGGTACACAGGATACATGCCTTACAAGTCGTTAGAGAATCGTTTCGAATATTTTGTCCCAGATCTCTGTTTATATCAATGTTGACACTATCAAAATACGACTTACTGACGGGCAAATAGTGAGGATATACAAATTCACGGTGAATGTCATAGGTGTTTCCACCTTCCTTGTCACTGGTCGTGGCACAATCCGCTTTGAAAGGAATGGCTGGAAGTAACGGTGCGGATGTGTGTCCCACCACGTGCTACTCCACCACGTTAGAGTACACAAAGATCAAAGTTATTTCTCGCTTCATTTCTACCAGGTACTGAAAAAACTTCGCAAAATTCAAGTTGTTGTTGATGGGTGGTATGAGTGGACCCTCGATCATCTTGAGCTCTCCACCCAAAATGTTAAACAATTCAGGACACAATGTAATGGACAACGTTTTGGCATCCGATAATTTCATCAGTAGGCGGAGACCACTTTATGGTGCTCGATGGCGACACTTCGTTTCGTTTTGTCGAAGGCTTTGCCAAACAACACATTGAATTTAGAAGCAATCGTGTCCACCAGATGTTGACCGCTAAAATAATAGCCTGCAGGAATTTTCAACATATAGATGTACCGTGGAGTATCAGGCGACGCTGGTCGTTTCACAGAGGCATCTACAGTTTCGTTTTCATTCAAGTATTGTTGCACTTAGTTGTTCAGAACTTCGACCTCAAAGGTGTTTTAATTTTCAGTGATGTCTTTGATTTGTGTAGGATGAATCATTTCTACCAAAGACACTTCCCAATGGGCTTCGTGATCTGATTGGATGGCCTGAGGTAATTTGGCAGTGAAACAGCACAAAATATTGTGGGGAAACACATCCATGGAACTGTCACTGGGTTAAGTGAAGTAAAATTCGTTATTCATACTTCGAGAGCTATGCTGTCCGATGGGTCACTCTAAGTCAGAGGAGTGTCCAAAAGAAGGTTATTGTGGTTGTGATTGTTGGAAGAGTGACTGACGTTGGTCGAAAGACTCCCGATGTTACCGTTAGAGTATTTCAATGACGGATTGGGGAGAAGGTAATCGATGCAATTCTTTGTCTCCTTGTTGGAAACTCAGATTGGCAATGGCAGCACCGATGACACAATACACCACAAAGATTTGACAGAAAAAGACGATTTGCGTATAAGGCACACGTTCTCAACACCACACCCACAAGGGTTGCTTTTGTAGATCTTGCAGAGAAGAACTCTGAGGTGGAGTTGTCACTGTTGTGGTTGGGGCTGTGTTGAAGGGAATGCTAGTCACTTCTCTTTATAGTCGATGACTTGCGAAGCGTTGATCCAAGAATCGAAACTGGGAAGATATCCTTTCCAACGTACTTTGACTTTTTTGACACGACGTTTTCCAACTTTACGAGATCTCTGATCAGGAATGCTTTCGATGTCGTACACCTCTTCTTCTTGTTTGGTCACATGTTGTAACTCGGGCAAGTCAAAAGCTCCTTTAACACTTCCCCGTTCATGTCTTCCAATTTATAGACGGCAGGATGACGGCTACGCACCCGTCCAGTAACACGAAACAATTCGGTGGTCCAGTTGCGTAAGTAACCTTTGTCAAAGTGCGTTAGATTTTGCCAAATCTCCCGTAGTCAACACTCCATCTTTCTTGGAGACGATCGTAGTTCGGGATGTACCAAACAGGCGCTCAAAGACAGTCACTTCATTGTAGGGAGTCACTTCTTCTGGGGCACATCTGATGCTCCGATGGTAAGATTGGTTGTACGCTTTGACCAGGTGCTGTAAGATGTCGATGTACTTGAGAGTGTCTTAATGCGTAAAATATTTCCACTTGCGTTCTTTCAGGGTGCGTTGAAAACGCTCCACGATGCTGATTTTGGTTTCGGGATTCTCGATGGTGAAAAAATGAATGTCTCGTTTCTTTAATTCTTCAATTCTTTCTGGAAAGCTAGGTTCAGTTATTCGGTGCTTTTGTCGGTTTGCCATCAAAAAGGGTGACGGCCGCTTTGTTTCAACACCAGTTTGAGGGCTCGCACTAACTCAGTGTTCGATTTTAAAGTCAACGGCACGACCCAAGGAAATTTGGAAAAGACGTTGATGACATAAAAACAAATATTTGTAGCCACGATTGTTGGTGGCCAAATAAGAGACATAGGCTAAATTGGCTTGCCATTGATGATCGATGCCCACTGGAAACTTTTCGTCGAATAGGTTTGTGTAAGGTGTACGTGGTTTGTTCTTGTAACCATCGTTGCACTTCAGGTAAATGGACACTTTTGAGTCGGGTTTTGGCAGCACGGTACAATTTCTGAACTCCTCCGTATCCTCCAGAATGAGATGAATCGTAGTAACTGCTGACTCACAAGTTCTTCATCAGGACTCTCTCTCTCACTCTTTAGTAAGTCGACCGCTCTTCACTGATGCTACTCTGGCTGTGGTGAGGTGGTGTTTTGGAAACGACTTTACGTGTCAGAAGTCCACGGGAGTAGAAGTCGAGGGTAGTGGTGGTGGCGGTAATGGGATGGTTTTTGTCTTGCTTTCTTTTTTCACTTCTGGTTTCTATTCTTTCTTTCTACTTCTGTCGAAGGAGGAGTGGACATCATCATTGTAACCCAAGCTCTGAGTTCTTCTCGTTGGGTTGTAGAGGAAGGGGTCAACAAGGACGCTACAATGTTAGTAGGGATGGGAGCCGCTTATGGTATTTGAAAGACTTCCCGTGCATCTTCTTGCTCTGGCATCCATGGGGCTGCATCTGTCTTGGTCACTGGGGGTGGTGGTGATGAATTTTTCATCAGTGTCTTAAAATCTTTCAGAGTCGGTCGAGCTGTTTCGTCTAAAGCTTTCTGGTGAAAGAGTTGCAGTCGTTGCAACACTTGACCGTACCGTTGCGATTTTTTCGTTTCTGACAAATCGCTGCGATCTATCAACGATTACAATGCGAGGATCTGCCCGTTGCGTCAAGGCTACTTTGTTACTCTCAAAAAAGCGTTTCTTTTGATGAGGGATGTGAATGATGCCTTGCAGTAATTTACGTGCTGTCACCGTAAACCATCGTAAGACTTCTCTGAGACTGGCGTCTAAGACACGAGCACGTATTTGTGGATTTTTTTTGTGCGACTGATGCCGTACAAGGCACGAATAAATTTGACGGGAAGATGAGACTGAAGGGACGTCATGTTGACAATGCTTGAGACAAACCAGAAATGTCCAAGGTTTTTATAAAAAAAATTTAAGTCAACGTTGACGTGTACACGGCAGGCCCTCCGTCTCGAGCAAAAATACATAAAGCCAAATGGTTAAGTACATCGATAAAATACACACCAAAACGATCAAAGTGGAATATAAACAAGTCACTGTACGACATTTTATGTGACGAAAGTGTGGTTTCCAAGGGACACTGGGTAATGTTTTTAGAGTCTCTACACTTCACTTGGCACAGTCACAAAGGGGTCCTGCCGGAATGGCCTTTCCGGGGTGTCCATGTCAACGACAGTCCTGTCCTGATTGGGGTTGTTTTCCTTGGCGTCAGGTTCTTCTGGCACTGTGGCTAACACAGGTTAAAAGGTTGCCTTTTTCAATGGACATTATAAGTTTACTTTTTCCTATGAATGCATAACACAGATCTTGAGCAATGTAAGCCACTTCTTTCATCCAAGCATCGAAACCAAGACTTTTACAGTCACGTACATCTTTCCAGTGAAAGTGTAACCAACAAGCTATACACACATATTCGTAAGCAACCGGCGTGGCTAAAATTTCACAAAGAAACTTTTATTCAACCAGAGGTCGAGAAGTTTGGAGATGAAAGCGCAACGTTTTGACAGAGTTAGTTTCTCAAGCGCATTTAAAGGAACACCATCATGTTTTTGTAGTATGTACTGTTCGTAAAGAGTCCACAAGGAATCGACTGGTAAACGAAATCCCAGAAAGGAAGTCACTAAGACACACACCACACGACGACCAAAATTCAATGGACACAGTTTTCGTAAAAAGTGTTGGTAATTCTCCCCAGTCTGAATAATGTCATTGACTTCCTTTTACGGAATCTGTTGTATCACTAATGATAAAGATCGTGGCATGGTAGCAAGTTTTTATACCACTTATTGTCGGAGGAAATAGTGTACTTTCTTCACAGAGCTGCTCGTACTCCAGGGGCGAATCCAGATTGTTTAGTCACTAACTTGCACATCACAAACCGTACAGAAGTTTCCTCTTGAACCAGGTTTTGATTGTGTAAAATATGTTGGTAACCCTCTAACTCTTCCTCTGAATTTTTTGTAGTAAGTCTACCTTGTAGTAAATAGAATCGGTGGCAAACCTATCGTTCTGGTCATTGAGAAGTTGATCAATATCTGACCACTGGAACGCTTTCATCAGAATCAGTTAACTTATAGCATTCAGATACCAGTGTTTTAAACATTGGTGGCGTAACGGATGCAATTCTTCGTTGCATTTCACTTGTATTTTGACGAATTCTCGGTAAATACGTTCTCTCTACTCCACAGGCAAGCCACGAATGTTCTCTTGTAAAGTATCAATCAAGAGATTACTGGGGACCCACTAAAGGAAGGTAGTGACATTGTGGAGACCATCGAGCATGTTCCAAGTAAGCCGATTCTTTCTGCTCCCACTCCTGAAGTGACACACCGCAACTGAAGCACTTGACTTTATCATCATCGCCCAAGTAGATAAATCCGGCTCTGGCTAATTCTTCGGGGGTAGTTCCTCCCAGATATTCAGGCCACTTTCCTTGGAAGGTTTGAAAACGACTTTCAAAGCTGCAGTATCCAGACATGCACACAGGTAACGAATATTCTTTTTTCGCAGGCTCATTGCGATGAAGAGGTGGTAATACCCAAAATAGTTGGCTTATGCATGGATGACATCCGTAGGGTGGTAGCTGCTCAGTGGCATGACGTTGATGATAAAAACCGGGAAAGTGATACGTTGCACTGTAACGAGTGGCATCACTTTCACTTCCGTCAGGTTTGACACGCACAGCATCACTTTCCATGGCAGTTCTAGTAGTAGTAGTCTTAACGAAGTTGCCATGATGTTATGCTGAATAAGCTGCGGTCATAGCGTACAGCATCCCTGCAATCGAAAGGCACAGCATCGCACTCCACTTGAGAATCACTGAACTTGAATTGTGTCGGTTTGAAAGGATTCATCTTTCTCGATTGGCAAATGTAGTCACAATGAACTATCAGTCTTGGACGTTTACCCCATTTTTATGCTAGTCGTAATGAAGTCTCGAGCCTGTAAATCTTTCCTTATTTATGCCTAGTTTTGGAAGTCTTCCTGGACAATGGTACCATCACAAATGTGCCGCAGTTTCATGGGTGGGAAGGTCATAGAAAGGTAGGAACAGTGCAGATACCATCGAGTATCTTCCAGAGGAGCCGAATCTTTATAGCTACATCGATCCATGCACAACGTCAGACCACAAGTGAAACACTGTATTTTGTATCCCAATCCAGTCTCAGGTCCAAAGCAGACAAATCCTATTCTATTTTAACATTCGGAGCAGACAAATCCTGTTCTATTAAAACATTCGGAGTAGGTGCTCGTCCGTCCAGGCTCCTAAACGGTCTCCTTTGGTGTCAGGGTGACGGTGACCAACACGATCGATGTACATACAACTGTCCGTATCAAAATACAGCACACGATCTCCTAACAGTTCTAAAGCTTCGTACAATTTTAAGCGTGCATGAGCTGTCACGTAGGACTCAATGATGACATTTCCAAATTCGTCAGCCTGTACAAACTCCAATTCGTCTTCGTAATTCACCAGGATCAAGCCTTTACGAATGATGTCCACGTGTTTCATGTATTTGGTTTTGTCGTGAATCATCTGAAAGTAACGGGAAGGTTCTGTCAAATACTCCGTCTTGGGAAAACACGGTCGTTGTGCCATTTTCCCCACAAACAATTCAATATCATTTTGGCAAACGATCGTCGACCTTCGTTTTTTCGATGTGTCTAAAGTGATACCTTCCAGCTCAAAGTATTTCTCTTTGAATTTCTTTTGGTCTTCGGGAGTGTGGCACTAGGAAGGGTAGCCGCTGGTTTCTTTTTTAAGTTTCAAAAAGGCATCCACGTAGACTGCAAAAATGCATTTCTGAGTCTCGTCGCCCTTTCGGCACTGTTACGTCTTGAGAGAGTGGTAAATTTCGTACACTTGTAACAATTCGTATCCTAGATCCATGCGTTCTTCCTCGGTGTGCTGTCAAGGTTGGTCTTGGTTGCACGTTTCAACAAAAGTACAGCACAAGGGAAATATCAGTTTACAATGGTGATGTAAAAGGAGATGGTACAAGTCCGTAGGAGGCAAGAATTTACATTTAATCAATCCTTCGTATTGTCGAATGTTTTTCACGTCGATGTGTTCCGTCAGCAATTGTGTGTGCCCTGCGGAAAAGTGACAGTATTTGCACACGTACGGATATAGCGAACACACGTCTAGGTATTTGATTTCTTCTCCTTTCTCCTCGTAAGCGTGGTACAGCAACAGGTGGTATTCGTCCGTTCTCCATAAAAACTGTTCCGCAGGTTCAGAGGCTCCACCAACTTGTGACTTTCCATGATGCGCTTAAATTCGGGAAAACTGTTTTCACACGGTGATCGTATTCGTGTTCCCACATTTCCACCACTTGGTATCCTTGCTGTTTTAACTTTAAGCGTCGCTGACAAGTGGCCTCGTACAAGTCTTCCATGGTACGTTGTAAAAATTGATTTTGGATGTACCGTTGTGGGTAGCAGATCGAACATCCGTGAAATAAACAACCGTTAAACTCGTACACGATCTTAGGGTTTTCTAAGTCCCAACAATCTACCGAATATGTTCCAATGGTCTTTTCACCTCCTCCGTTTCTGGCGCGGTGGATCTATTTGTCTTCATTGCAGCCACCCTAGAGCTTTGACAGAGTATTGACGTTTGACAAAATTGGTCGTTTGAGGGCGGATGACAGCCAGGGTATTCTCGGGCATTAATCGTTTGCTGTACACTAAGGAACACGCTTTGGCAATGGTCCAGGCTTCTTTTAAAGGGTCGATCCCTCCGTGTTCCATGAACAATCCTTGAACAATTTTTCACAGCATCGCCGTAAAATGTCCACGTTAGAACGACAATAGTTTAGCATTTCTTCCTGAAAGTCGAAGGGGTCCGATGTGTGAGTTGGTTCCATGCGTAGAAAGCTTCTCGTTCGGTGCGCATGTTGTTGGGGCCATAGTAGTGAGCATGAGGCAAATGGGGTAGAAGGGCGTGTTGATTGGCTTCGGTACTGAAAAAATGCGGAAAAATAACCTTTGGCCATTTCTGTCATTCTCAATGTTTTGGGCATTCGACTCAAAGGCATGGTCAAGTAACTCATCGAATCTTTAAAATGCACGTGTCCCACTTGCATGGAAATGAGCTTGGCTCCGATCAAGGTGACCTTAGAATGTTCGGTGCTTTGTTCCGTATAGCTTTTGAGAAAAACTGTCCATCGTATCCCGAGAAATTACGAGCCATCACCGTGGCATAGCGATGGCAATTTCCGTAACGTTCGATGTCCTCTTGACTCCACATTTTGTCGAAAGGGTCTAAGATCCATTGGGCCAAATCTTGCAGCGTGTTAGAACCCCGAAAGATTTTTTTCACGTCCACCAGGAACCTTGCTAAAGTGCGGACAATGACTAAAGATAGGTTCTTGGATGCACTTCTCGCACGCTCAATGTACTACGCAGAAATTAGGAATGTGAATGGCCAATCTCTTGCATGAATTCGAATCGAAAAAGATGAAATTGCCTTTCTTCTTGTGGTCATCTTTTTCCTCCTCCTGTTGGGGTTGATATTTTTGAATGCAACATTCGTGTTCCATGTCCACGATTTGGTGACAAATGTGACATCTTTTCTTTCCTGGACCTACGTCATCTGTGGTAATATTGGTACATATGTCTTGTCCACAAGTAGAGCAAAGTCTCAGGAGTTGACAGCAACGTTTCTGCTGGGAACCTCACATTTCGATCCACAATGTTTGTGTTGCTCTCGATTGTTGTACCCATAGTCACATTTCTCACAATAATAACCGTATCCCAGGAATCCGGTGATACTGGTAATGGCATGGAAATGTTCATCGTGATGATAGACGTGAATGTATTTTCCGCCTTTGAAATTTTTGCCTCGAAATAACAGAGGTCCGCGCACTTCTTGAGGGTCCACTTTCAAGGTGCAGCGTGGAGCCAAGATGTCTTGCACTTTTTGTATTTCAGGAATGCCACAGTGTATGTATTTAGATAGCCCCGCTTGCAGCAACAGGAGTTCTGCTTCTCTTCGTTGTTTGGCTCGGTTCTATTTTCGAACATCGTCCCAGACTCTTTTCCATTCTGTCGTGTCGTTTTAGACGGCATACGTCAGTCCCATCACGATGGCACAGACTAAATACATCTTGTCTTGAGTGTTGTTAATTTGGACGAGACTACACTTGATGCTGCGAAGGTTGTCTACCAATAACACTTTTGTGAGTTGTCCGGACTCTTTGGGGGGAAGAGAAATGTGGGTCATATATAGTGTCGCTTTTCCATTGGTGATGTAAAATTTGTCGTTTGATTGCTGCACGTGTTGAATATTGTCGATGACTTTGGAAGATGCCAGTTCTGCTGGGCAGCTAAACTCGAGCCAAACAGGGACTGTTGTGATAAATGGAAAGTCTCAAGCAATTTTCTTCTTTGGCTCGACATTGTCGTTTCAGTGTGGTTAACAAAGAATCCCACACATCAGTGATGAATCCCTTTGTTTTCTTCAGAGAAGCCGACGGACTACTCCCCATCCTTTCGAGGTAAAAGTCGAGACGCATGCTATGTCTGTTAGAAGAAATAACATTGGGATACAGAGTGTCAACAACGTCAAAGCAAGACAGGCACCAAAAGAGACAAAGGTCAAGATACCTGTTATCAATGTCAAGAGAAAGGACATTAGTCTTCAGACTGCCCTAAGAAACAACAGGAGCATGAGGGGGATTGGGGTTCCGAACAGGAAGAAGAGGTAGCCCCCGAAAATGAAGAAACCAGACCCGTGCAGAAAGCGAAGAAAAGAAGATGAGAAGAAAGTGCGGAAGAAGAGGAGGAGAAGAAAACAACATGTGACAGTGAAGATATTCAAAAAAGGCGAGAATGAAAAGAAAAGAAGAAGTCTATGAACTTTTTAAAATGATGCGTTGTGAAATTTGAGTGTAAATCTTTACAGAGAATATACCAGAAAAAGAAACGTAAGTATCTCTTGGTTTTGAATTTTATAATTATAAGGACCTATACTCACGCACTCACACACTCACATCATGGGAAAATGGGATCTTGAGTTTTATTTGATTTTGGCAAACATTGAGTAGTCTCTTTTCTAGAGAGATGGGTGGCCCTGAAAAGGACCGTTGGGTGTTTGTTGTTTTTTCTTTTTGTTTGTTTGTTTTTTTTGTTGTTGTTTTTTTTAAAAAAAACAAACTCAGGTACTGGAGGTAATGCGCTTTAACTGCCTTAGCCCTTTGCCACGGCGAAGACCTACTTTTGGACCTGCTACTGTCGATGATTTGGTAGAGATCACTAGGGTTGGTATCTCAGGCGTAGTGGGACTGTGGACGGGGTTGGAATGTTTGGCCCGGGAAGGTCTTTTTCTCATGGGTCGTATTAAAGAAGCCTGATACATTTGTTTCTGACTCCTTAACTGTGCCAAAATGTCTAAGAGTACCGTCACCGTTTGACTTTCACCGTCCCCCTTTTCTCCTAGACCTTCTTCTTCCTGTCGTTTCCTTCTTGCCTCTTCTTCTTCTTCTCGCTCTTGCTGTTGAATTAGAAAGGCTTGTTTTGCTTCTTTCTGCTGTTGCAAACATTTCTCCAATTCTTCTTTCTGTCTCTGTTTAAAGTCTTCGACGTACGGTAAGGAAGGAGAAAGCGGCTAAGGTACTGGTACCGGAACAAATTCTTGTGAAGAAAATCCGCTAAATCCCAATTAAAGTCGTTCTCTTCTGGAAGTATACCTGTGGTTGTTTTAGTAGCCGCTGGTATGCTATCATCCCATGTCTCCACAGCGGGTGCATCCCAAATCATCACCTTTGTAGTTTCCGTCATATTCTAACTCTGTCACATTGATTCACTGCCCACAGACTCTAGCGCACCGATATAGGGAATGTGACGTCAAATGTAGCTCTCTTCGTATTGGAAGACAAACTCCGCACTGTGACTGAATTTTGTAACGCGTGTTAGGATTGGTGAAAGAACCCAATCCGTTTCGATCCACTCTTCCACTATAAATAACCGCGGTTCACCTCATTTCATTCACCTGTTCTCGTCCAAGATGTGGACTAACGTAGAAATGTCTACCCTCCTATCGTCGATGCTGTTCAACCCGGACTATGCCATGTATGTCAAATTATCATGGACTATCACCGAGATCACCGATATGGCTCTTTGGAAACGAAGGATCTATGTAGAGTGGCAAGGCTGTCTGAAGAGAGTCTTAATCTACTGTCCAGATGTCAGTGGAAGTTTGAGGAAGAGAAGAAGATCCGTGAGATGCACTCTATGTTAACTGAATGGTGTTAAAGAAAACCAAAGGCCCTTTTCAGGGCCACTCAACTGTCTCGAAAAGATGCCTATTCTCTCTTGTTTAAAAAAAGATTTTGTCTATTTTTGTGTGTGATAGATTTATGTCGGTAACTCTATGTATGTCTATGTCTATTGCTCTAACCATGTCTCTATAGCTATGTCTCTATTGTGTTTGTCCCTTGTCCCTAGAGTAACGCGTATTCAGGTCAGCCACTTGCAACACTGTTCCTCCCAATTGAGGTCAGCCCCTTGCAACACTGTTGCCATTGTTTTCCCAGTGTCCAATACCGTGACGTCACCCTTGTTAAATTCATATTATCCCTAGACAGTCCCAATCCATTGTCGCTATACATCCCTATGTTAAATTCCCCTTGTCCCTAGACAATCCCAGCCATGTTAAAGTCCCCTTGTCCCCAAAGGGCAAACTCACTATTTTAACATTGAAGTCCCATAGTCCCTATATCGTCCCCATTCACTACTTACGTGTGTACAAGCGGTAATGCCTGCGTTAGTAACTATTATTCTGACCACGCTTGACTATGGCTTGATTGGAAAAGTATACCTGATAATAAAGCGCTTGGAACAGGCCTTACATTATTAAATACTGAGCGATGAATACACTCGAACATAAATACAAATGGAATGCAGATGTACTCAAATCATATAGTTAGTTTGTGTCTAATGCTTCGGAAAATATTCAGAACAATCTAATTAAATCTATTCTGTTTGGGCACCTTACGGATATACAACATAAAAGCCAAACTAATCAGCGCCATAGAAAACCTGGATGACAAGGCGACTAGCGCAGTCCTCGTCAATGGCAACATAGGAGATTGGTTTAGAACCACAGTCTGAGTCAGACAGGGGTGCCATCTTTCATCCACTCTGTTCAACATCTCTGTGGAAAGTGTTGGAGGCACAATAATCACCTACCTACGCTTCGCTGATGACATCGATGTCTTAGCAGGAGATGAACAAGAACTGGAAAACTTAGTGAACCGTCTCAACCAAACATCTCTAAGGTATGGGATGGAGATCAGCGCTAATGTCAAACAACCCGAGTTGCACCCGAAAAGAAATAAGAGTGAATGGACAGATGCTGGACACAGTGACTAGTTTCAAGACTCTAGGTGTTATAACCTCTGATGAGAGTTCAAAACTTGAGATTCTTTCCAGGAATGTGCCGACAACAACTTAAGTCTATTTGAAAGGACAGCAACACTAAGTTTGGGTCCAAGATCAAGTGTATGCGCTCCCTCGTCTTGTCCATATCCTCGTCTCGTCCTGACAGTAAAACTTAGAGGATAAACCATGCTTTAGAGATGAGACGTTATCGAAGGATCCTAAAAGTCTAATACTTTGACCACGTCTATAAAAAGGAGGTGAGCATAGAATTCAAGGTGCAATTAGACCATATGAAGATCTGCTCACCACCGAAAAGAAACGCAAACCAAAATGGTATGGTCACGTCTCACGCTCATCTGGCCTTGTCAAAGACATTCCTACAGAGTGCAGTTAGAGGAAAGATAAAACAAAGCAGACAGAAGAAGAGATGAGAAGATAAAATCAAAGAGTGGACAGGTATGAACTTTGCAAAGTCCCAAAGAGCAGTGGTGAACAATGCAAAAATGGAGAGAGATTGTCGCAGTCATCAGTGGTGACCCTACGACGAGCCAGGTTACGGGTAATGAAAGAAACGATGACTTCAATACAATAACAGCGCAATATATTCGACCATGATTATAACACACAGTTTGAGTTTTAACCCTCTCTTCTAAATTGTGCGAAGTGACAAATATGTGTACCATATTTTACACAAGAAAAAACAGTTTGAAGTATGCCTAAAACACTTTGAAATGTATGATCTCTCTAATTCGTAGCGTCCTATATACATCTTTGCCTTACAAGCTCGACATATATTAAATGCATCCATACGACAAGGGTTGTAAATATACTACGTTAGAAGAAAAAAAAAAACTTTTAAAAAAAAATAAATCTCTCATACACACCTTAATATTACCGCATAAACTACTTTACACATTAAACCAGTAACATTGTATACTTCTAGAAATTAGCATTTTGTATAATCTAAATTTGGTCCCATTGAGAAAAATATTGATACGAAATTTACTTGTATTTGACTTTCGTTTCTACTTGGGAATTTATTTCGTCATCACAAAAGTATAAAATTATGTTGCGTATTGATTTGGCAGTCAGGGAAAAGGATACAGCCTTAATTAAAAGGCATTATCATCTTTTATAGGGATGCAAATTAACTAAATAATCCTGATTTAGACTCTTCCATGAAAACAATTACACAGTTTCTGAAATAGGTGAACTCAGGCAGCAATGGCAATATTGATCTGCGGTTTATAAACTAGTAGGTCTGCCAGAATGTTCTGCTAAACGCAAAGAGAAAACCAGGAGGAAAAATATATTTTAAAAAAATGGCCTTTCAAGGAGAAAATGTATCTCAAATAAATTAGGCAATGTTTAATACATGTCTTCATCCTGCAAACAGGATACATGTTAAGTAAAGTCACTATTATGGAAGCTTTTTTCAAATAAATTTGAATTCAATGCTTGTATCGTTGGGATAAAGGATTCGAACGGAAAACATTGAAGTTAGTGATTCCTCGACTTTGAGGTACATCAAGGTGAGCGGTCTCAGTAGTGAACAATAAACTGACCAGTCATCTTGAAGTTATCACACACAGTCCTTCCAAACAGTGGAGCTGGGAAACCAATTATGAAGAACCGATAATTGAAATTTAGATATTAAATAAAGTCTACATTATAGCTGTTTTTCTGATCGTCTGACACTAATAATTCCGCGAAGGTTCGTTGTATATTTTCTATGCAGTATCGAGTCTACTTAAAACATGTAGTTAACGGGGATTTTGTTAACGCACAATAAGAATCTTGAACGTTCACACAGAAAAACGAAAACTTCGAATGCAAGCATCAATATAGTTGTGGTCTATTACTATGCATTGTAACGCTGGCATAATTAATTGATTCTTGCACAAGAGAGAGAGAGAGAGAGAGAGAGAGAGAGAGAGAGAGAGAGAGAATGACACACTGACACACGGACAGATATTTAACAAATTAATGGCCATACTATATAATACCAGTACTTCATCAGTGTTTACATCATGTGTTACCGCGGACACGTGAATAATAGCGTTGCCCTGGCCTATCGCAATGGGCGATTCTGCCCAGGGCGATTACAAGACGGTCATTTAAGGATACCCAAGTTACATAAGCAGACCACTGAAGATCGTGGATGGAATTGGGCATAAAACCCAGTTTTTATTGACTATTTACAGTGGACACATCCAGTCTGCAAGACTCAATATTAATATGGTGTACAAATAGTATCCGTTAAATCAGTTATTTATGCATTATGGTGAGTACATAATATAGTCACTTATTCATGCATTATGGTGTGTAGATTATACATTTGTTCGTGTATGATGGTGTGTAGATTATTTTGTCAGTTATACATGCATTATTGTGTGCAGATTTCTAGTAAGATATTCATGCATTGTAGTGTAGATTATCTCTTTTTTCATTTTCGAAATTGTTTATCTTTAGTTTCTCCTTTGAGCACTTATCGTGATTGTGCTTTTGTATGATTATATTGACTTTACTGTAAAGATGTGTATTGTCCAAGGCTGTTGTACTCGCATGCAAGATTGATATTAATAATTTTATCTTATGTTTAGTGTTGCAACCTGAGTGCAATGAAGATTTTTCACATACCACTTAAATCCTCACAAAAGGTTTGATAATGATATCATACTTTCTCACCAACATTTAAGATGTGATATGTACCGAGAGAATAAATCTATTTGAAAGCGTGAATATTATTAGAATAATTTTCATGTACTTTTCGTGTAGTTATCTCAAATGCAGACTTTTTTTAAATGCCTCTTTAAACATAAAATAGATCCACTTCATGCATTGTATTATATTTCTGCAATTCTAAAAAACTGTGGGGGTTTTTTTTGTTTTTTTTTTTTTTTCATTTCTGTGGTTATATACTCTGTATAGTACTCTGTCAGAACTATTCTATTTAATGTTATCTTCTCTTACATCCTTACCAATGTTGCAAGTTTGTTTGAGGTGTTGTTCGTGCTACAAGATGCGTCTACCACTAATGTTGTTTGCCTGTACTGCAGCATGGAAATTGTTGTTTTTCCAATGCATACTTTTAGCGTTTATGCCTTGTATATAATATGTTGTCCAGGTTACTCTTTTGTACGTTGTCTCATGTTATGTGCTATACCAAAGTCACAAGTTTGTGTAAGGTGATTCGCTAAATGGTCATGCAAGATATATGTGTGACTGACATTGTTTGCATGTACCGAAGTATCACTGAGGCCTATTATAGTTACAAAAGAATCATAAAGACTAGACATTGCAACAATAATCCCAAACATTCGAGAAAAAATCCAAAGGTTCTAGAAAAAAAAAATTGCTGTTTTAGATATTAAATTAAGATAAAAACAATTTATGAAATTCGATATTTTTCTTGAACAATCGAGTTTTTCATGTTGCTATCTCGGTGTCCTACACTGGCGTCGGTAGCAGTATAGCAATTGAAACAAAATAGGCAGTTTATGAATTGCTTAGCATCGTTGTGAAATAGATCGAGTTCACTTGCTTAGATTGTCTTCTCTTGTCATGCATCCAAGTACAAGAGTCAGAGATGCCATCAAATAGCAACAAAATGGATAATCACTAGGAATTATCGAGCTCATTTGTCATATTCTCATGTCGTATACGTGAATATTCCTCATATAGTAAGCCGCTGTATTTGACAACGTTGTACAATATAGCATGTACGTATGTCACTGTTTATTAACAAAAAAAAGAAAGACTGCTGACAAAAGAATGCACGTTTACGCCTTTTTCTTATTGTCGTGCAATTAATGCGTAGTTCTACACGAAGTTATTGACATTGCATACCCATGTTCTGGAAACATATATAGCAGATAAAAGATCTTTGCGACATACCTCTCTCTCTCTCTCTCTCTCTCTCTCTCTGCAAATGATTGGCGTAAGTAGAATGCAAACAAGGCAAGTTTAATAAAAATGATAGTTCGTTCCGTTTTGTTTGAATTTTGCAATAACTATATGTATGACTCGAGCCTAGTGGTAGAGCGTCCGCCTCGGATGCGGGATGTCACGGGTTCGAACCCCGGCCGAGTCATACCAAAGACTACAAAAATGGTACTAACAGCTGCCTCGCTTGGCGCTCAGCATTAAGAGGTTAGTGTTAGGACTGGTCGGTCTGGTGTCTGGATAATGTGACTGGGTGGGACATCATGCTACATGTCTGCGGCATGATGCCCCAGTGCTAAACATCACTATAAACTGTCACACCGCAGACATCGTAGCGCTATGACTGAACAATTGTTAAAGCTACGTTAAAAATCTAAATCACAAATTACACAAATCCTACGTACGAACGACGCAGAGTACACAACACATGCAAACTCATAAGACTAAACACGCTAAATTTAAAATGTATTTTAATGAGTAGTTTCTCCATTGAAGAAATAATGCAACTGTATGTGTGTTGATAATATGAGACTGAATACGTTATGGTGAAATTCCATTTGAGCACACAAGTGCTTAATGGAACTGTATTTAGGTCCAAAACATGGCTTACAAATTAATACTGTAACAATTTAAAGTGATCAAATATCCATGTTTTGCTTCTACAGTAAAGTTATTGTTTGCAGTAGCACCTTATTACGATATTAAAATCAATTACAGGCTATGATTTCCATACAGCGATGGTATCTAGAGCGACAACATCATTCATTACCTGACAAGTTACCGCGACAAATACAACGGTATACTGTAATATATACATGACCAGATAAATACAACGGTATACCGTAATATATGCATAACCAGATAAATATAACGGTATACCGTAATATATACATAACCAGATAAATACAACGGAATACCGTAATATATACATGACGCGATAAATAAAACGATATACCGTAATATATACATGACGCAATAAATACAACGGTATACCGTAATATATACATGACCAGATAAATACAACGGTATACCGTAATATAAACATGACGCGATAAATACAGTGGTATACCGTTATATATACATGGCCAGATAAATACAACGGTATACCGTAGTATATTAGGGACTAACAATTTAATGTTCTGGGACAGAGACCTGGTATCTTTTTTGTTTAATTTCCGTCTGTCTATAGCTGGAAAAATTGACTTGCTTTGATTTATGTAAATGGTACCCTATACTCATGATATTATTTGGAAAATATGTCAATTATAATGAGAAAATCGAAAATATTCCAACTCAAAATAAAGCCTATCGCGCCCCTCTCCAGACCCAAAAATAAAATGTCCAGTACGAATTTCCTACGTGTATGTTAGCTTGTTGTATAAGTAGCAACCTAAAGGCTGCACCTTCAGTGGACTGACTAAGCGTACACTATAGCTGAAACTGTGAAAGACATTGTGTTGACATTAGAGGGTATATTGATAAAAATAGGAAGTGCTTATACAGTTTTCAGGCTACACTATTGATATAACAGGCAGGAGAACTTTGAATGGGATGAAAACACTGAGCAAGATATTCATCAGAGAGGCCACTAAAACAAGAAACACTTATTCAACAAAGAAAATATTTAGGTGAGTTGTGAAATTACTAAAAGTTCAGACAGAAAACAAGCGCGATCCTGAAATTAGTAGCATGGTTCGCAGTCTTACAAAAGGAATAAATATACGTAACACATTTACATACGCTACTAAATAACTGAAACACTACATTTTGTTGTTTTTAGTTTTGTTTTTCTAATTATAGATTTTATTCCTAAAGATTGATTTGGCCGGCATATGTTTCACAATAGTCCATCTGGTCACCTGGTTAAGATACGTGACACGTGTCACACATGATTAAAGGATCATAAATTATATTTGTAATATTCACCAATAATTTTTGACGGATACAATTTTTCATAAAAGAAAGATATTTGTAACTATTCTGTCATGAGTAATATAATAAATTCGTAACAAGATTTCTCGATAATTTCCGTACATTCCTTAGTGACAGAAACTACCAACGTACATGTACACTGAAACATTTCTGGTAATACCGCGCACATCTGCTGTCTAATATAAAATAATACGTATTATTTAATCTGCAGATGAAGTTACATTATTTTGGAAACACGATTCGAAATTATTTTAAAATGTTGATGTGTTTATGTAATTTCAAAAGAATGATAAAAACGGCATTGTTATAAAACATGAAGAAAATAATGATTGAATAAACCCTTTCTATATTTTAGCCAATCAGTAAATATTAGCGTATATTCTAGATAAAATTTGCCCCATTATTGCCTATTTCTCATGAAAACTAGTACCACAAGAACTGCTCTCAAAACAATTTTTATCATACAAGTTTTAGCATCTGTTTGCATAAAGCTGTTATCCAATGCCCTAAACGTTCATCAAAACCAGTTTTTCACTCTTAAATTCGACAGCAAAATCACAAAAGGTTGCATGCATTCCTTAAGGATAAATTTGGAAATGGATTAAACTTGTTCAGTTCAGAATAAGATTAGTGATAGATTTTGTTGTGCATCAAATATTTAAAATTAAATGTATGTTGAATAGATAAAATGTATATTACCCATGATTCTAATTAGATGTAGTGTAATCATGCTGTACCTACGTTCCAGATTATGCAATACTATCGATAGATATTCTTCAATTTTCAGCTTCAGTACCAACATTTTGTAATACAATAGACAAAGAAGATATGATTCGGGATACAAATCAATATTAGTGCATTTACAAATTAATAACCAAATTAATAACCAAAATATTACATATTAAAGTAAATAAAATCGAAACAAACTTGTTTCTTTCATCTGTTAAATAATCATTGCCAGTATAATTGCTTTACATTATCATCAAAAACTTATCTATGTGATGATATTTATACAGCATGTCAGAGCAAATGTTAACTAAAAGATTGTTAGTGTTGAACCGATACCAGTGTATAGTATCAATCACTGAATTCCAAGAGCAAATGATTTCTATCAAGCGTTGCTAGTGTGCAACGCCAAGTAATCTCCGTAAATTCCACTCCCAAGTATTAGATGTGCGTTTGTGGGGAATGCTTTTTTTAGGAACAAATTATGGTTGTTGGAATTTCCAGATTTATTTGACGTGATCTTTGTTTTATAATGTCGAATGTTTATGGAGTGCAATGCGTGATTTCTTTTTTTTTTTTTTGTTAATCCCAAAACAACATTTGTTATGATGCCTTCTTCCGACGAATAACTTTTGTCACGTGTACATCTGCTCTAAAAGTAGCTCGCATTCTTTATAAGACTTAAGAAAAAAACTACTTTAAAAATAAATTTGTAATGTCTTCCTTCAGCTTTTCGAGAAGAGAAAACATATTGTAACGACCCGTCTTACGCCAAAATTACATATGCACAAAATGATAGTCCTAGAAAGCAGTAAGTTAGAACAATGAATTCCCAGTGCATGGAAGGAACCGGTGCTACTTTTTGTACATATTTCCACATACGTTGAATTTCCATCTCAAACACATTTATATGGTTTATGCCGTCTCTCTGTAACTGCATGACATCTTCACGCGAAGCATTGAGAGATTATTATTCTAAAATAACAAACATGCCTCGTAAACCAAGTCTGTAATACATACTTGAACACTGAATACGTCAGTATACATGCAATAAAACAATACGTGCGTGTTCCGTGTTTACACAGTAAATATCTCATTCAAATGCATATAAAAATTTGCGGTATGTGTTTAATTAATACAAAATGTAGTATCTAGGTTCTCTTTACAAAAGGTAAAGTGATTTCTTTACGCAAATGACCAATTAATAATGGTCGTTATATAAAATCTTTGTTTTTGTGAACACATGTTTTAAAGATAGTTTTACAGCAAGTCTGTCTCAGGCTAATGGAATGGTAGGACATCATGTTTATACTAATAATGTGTATCATTTATAGCATGACTTAATATTATCCTGCACATTTCATTTTTGCAAACTATTTACTTCCTGTGTGGAATAAAGCATTGTATTTAAACCCATCTTTGCATGTATACTATAAAATTTACTTCCTGTGTTGAATAACAACTTTCTCTTTAGAATCCATCATTGCTCGTGTACCATCATATATAAAATGTAACATACAGAATCTGTGATCAGCATGAAAGTGCTTTCTGTGATATCTTCAGCATGAAAGTGCTTTCTGTGATATCTTCAGCGTTGCTAAAAGAAATAGACACTCATCACTATAAAACATAAAAGTTTCTCTTGGTGATGAAAGCCAAATTTGTATTTTATTCATGTGAGTATTTGCAGAGTGACAACACTAGTTTTTCTAGCTCTAAATTAAATTAGCTTTTGTTTCTCAGAAATTTCCAAGTATTCTACCTTTAAGTTACACATCAACTAATTAATAATATACACACAGCATTATGTTTACGGTGCTCTAACTCAGTAACAAATAGTATTCTCATTTTCAGGAAGTTTGGAACTTGTATGTATGCTGAGTTTATGGGAATGCTTACATTGGTCAATTACAATATAGGTTGCAGTCAATGTCGAAGGATTCCCAAATGATTGCAATAATAATTTTTCTGTTATACAAACGTGGAAATTCCTGCTTTCTTTTGACAGTCTTGTGCATAAATGGCATATTGGTTGGGTCCAAACGTCAAGAGAGCAATTGACCTTCCATGTAAACATAACATTTTCTTCTAAAGCAAAGCTAAATTCGAAATAGGTATCTTGCATGTACATGGGAAAGGTACGTTCGAGCACTATATATATATATATATATATATGCTTAACATATATATATATATATATATATATATATATATATATATATATATATATATATATATATATATATATATACTCTTATACTATATATATATATATATATATATACGAAGTATCGCTACAGTTACCACGGAACAACGTTATCTCAAAAGCCACCAAATAAATTATATAAAAACTACTTTTTTATATAAACTTTCTACAACCATGATCAAGTAATGTCATAGACAGAAATATGATATGTGTATTCTACATATCAGATTATTTGATTCAATGCTTTATACCAGACTGATGGAATGAGGAGTTTATAATGAGAATAATTTCTCCAGTAAATGGGTTTTCCTGATATATTCCATTGCTAGAGAAAACTAATATTTCTGAAAAATATGTCACTTATCCTTTTGT
Organism: Megalonaias nervosa; assembly: GCA_016617855.1. NCBI lineage: Eukaryota > Metazoa > Mollusca > Bivalvia > Unionida > Unionidae > Megalonaias > Megalonaias nervosa. Next base: position 1,151 of record JAECUM010007627.1, on the reverse strand, counting down.
TAATTTTGCACTTAGGTTTGTAGGCAAGTTATTTCATAAAATATTTCATAAAATTACATTTCCTTATTTTCCCCCAAAACCGACAAGTTAGCATTACCGCTTTAAAGTTTTATTCATTGTAAACATGAGATGATATAGGTACTGGAGGAGTAACTTACACAGATCATGGGAACTTTATCTAATTTAGCTGTTAAACATTCGCGAGTACTCAGGTCAAAGACTAGAACAAAGCCATTCACTCTTATTGAAAACGATTGCTTTGGCGCCAGGATGGGACTTTGTGTCAATCATTTCGTAGATTTATCGATATAGACAGTTTATTAGTGGTGCGCAGTTTCAAATATTCCTGTATCAAATCTCCGCCACATTACACGGTGCTTTGTCAACACGCTTTCACATATCATCTTAGAACAGTCAGTTAAAATTAAGCAATTATTCAGTAAGCTCACAAATAATATGACATACATGAGAAAAAAAGAGGAAAGTGCCAAGACAGTAATGGGAATTTGATCGTAATTATAGAGTTTGGATTCAACATTGTATGATAGTATTATTTATTCAATATATATATATATATATATATATATATATATATATATATATATATATATATATATATATATATATATATAAAAGCTACTAAAGCAAGTGAACATTCAACTTCTTGCTTAGTTTTATGGAATGAAGATTTAATTTTCGATGGAAATTATATTTCGTGACAATCATAGAACTATGACAGATTGAGAAATGAGAGTATAATGATAGCGATGTTCTTGTATTTCTTCCCAATGGCATAATTCATGGGTGTCTTGCTGTTGAAGGTATCAATAATTAAAGAATCAAAACCATTTATTCCTGAATTTTTGCATTCATGTCAACATATAAACACTGAAAGATAGAAGGGTCGAATCCATTTTTGAAACTACAGAAGATGAATGTTAATTAGCTAATACTGACAAAGGAGAATCTACCCATTCCTTTGAAAAGGGACACGTTTTTTAATTTTTAAAACTTTGAGGTGGTTGACACCGACCTAATAAGTACAACCTGAAAATGTCATGCAAATTAGATTGAAAAGGTCGAGGCTATAAAAGATCGTACATTTTATGTCCTCTCTAAGAAACTATAAGTTTGGTCAAGCTCTTGTTAGT
>JAECUM010007626.1:0-26089 GCA_016617855.1 Megalonaias nervosa | reverse complement strand
AGAGATATTCATATTTGCTGTACCGACGAAACTTTATTTGCGATATTTGCTTGGAAGAATATATGCATGGATGCATGATAGACAGGAGCATAGCTGAGATTTTCTGATACACATGGCAGATGAAGGCTTACAGCTGTTCCAATAGTAATAGTGTACGCCGCTTTTACATGCTTTCTGGACATCTATAAGTTTGTTATGTATATTTAATTTGTATTGTTTGTTGGCTTTTCCTAATGATTATAGGTTATTTATATCTATAATTTCGTATTTGACTTTTTGACCCAGATCAAGTTAGTAGTGTTCCTGACCAGTAACATTTATTTTGTAATAAATATAATACTTAGCGAATGTTTTTCTATCATTCCTGATTGGATATGCGAATCTTTGTTGGTAGGGAAAATGCAAATTAAGGTTGCTAGTGTTTTACGTGGAAATCGCTGAACTTGTTAACACATTTGAATGTTTCAGAGTGGAGACTGACCTACATCATGACTATATTACTATGCCTTGGTATTTTATATAATATTGTTTACTCGGAAAATTATTCATTCCTGCCTTAAGATACGTTGCAGAATCAGTCTTACCGTGTGTTCAGTTGCTAATTGAATTGCCTTTATTTATTCAAACTATTATTCATTTGAATTACCAAGTCCTCACTACTATCCTTGGGGTCAAACATTAATTTGGAATTATTGTTATTTCGGAGAGTTACATATAGGATTATATTATTGTGATCTATCAAAAGACGGTTAGAAGGGCGCCACAATTCAGATGTTTGGTACATGATCACGTTAGCAAGTACTGGCACATCAGCCCATTCAATATCGGAATTTCCCCCTGCGGGTCCGGGGTTGTAGAATTGGCCCTCCGTGCCTCGCTACGTGTCGTAAGAGGCGACTAAGTAGAGGCAACCTGTTTACCGTGGGTTGCGACCCGTGTTGGAGGAGGAAAGGATCCTGGTAGTTGAGCAGGTTCTTTCCGATGCAATACTCTACTTTGGCCTGTACTTCTTCTAGACGGGTGGTCGGGATGGGCCCGGTGTCGACAAATCGGCTGGTCACGCCGAGCCCTAGGAGGTCTTTATTTACTCGCTCACTTTCTTTATCCTTCTCGTTGTATCTCTCTTGATACCACCGTTGCCCCTACATTCTATCCCTTAACTTTCCCTTTTCCAAGTCTTAGAAGACTTCCTAGAAGGCGGTGGCTCAACGGGTCAATTGGGAGGTAATTTTATCGACTGAGTATGTCTTATGGGATGAATCAGGAGGTGAATGTATCTACTGAGTATAACATCTGTGTATCCCTGACACTTGAAAAGTGTGCCCTTGTTGGGCTCCTTGGTGGGCGGGGAGCACGGTGCTCAATTTTAAATCCACCAACATGGATATTTTAAAAACAAATCAACTAAAACGTACCAAAACTGTATCTGACTCAGATGACGAACCATGTGGTGTGGAATCATTTCCACGCCTCATGGTTATACAATCTACAGACGACTGAAAACCGCTAGTCTTATTGTCTCCGTTTGTTATTGAAAAAACAATTACGGGTTTAATTGGTACACCAAAAAGTGTAAAGAAGTTGAAATCGGGCTGCCTACATATTGAATGTGAGCGACGGGGTCAGACCGAAAATATCCGGAAAATGAAGACATTTTTCGATATTCCGGTGACCGCTTTCGCTCACACAACACTCAACTCGTCCAAAGGCGTGATTCGATGTCGGGACTTGGCCGGAGGAAGCGACAAAGATCATAAAAGGGATGAAAAACGAAGGTGTGACTGCAGTTCGCAGAATAAGAATTAAACGTAATAACAATCTGCAGGACACCAACAAATTCGTACTGACCGTCAACAAGCCAGCAGTACCTAGAGTGGTCAAGGTTGGCTTTTTGCAAGTGAAGGTTGAGATCTACATACCTAACCCCATTCGATGATATAAATGTCAGAAATATGGCCATCACGAAGATCGTTGCTCAAAAAGCCAGATATGTGGCCGATGCGGAGACCATTCTCACCAGGAAGCTGAGTGTAGAGCAACTCCGCATTGTGTCAACTGTGGAAAAGAGCACCACGCCAATTCCAAGGATTGTGATACTTGGAAACAGGAGAAGGAAATACAGAGGGTAAAATACACATCCAACATTCCCTACCCAGAGGCCAGAAAGCTTGTCCAGGCAAAAATATCACCTACTGGCCCATCCTTCTCCTCTGTAGTTAAAAACAATCCTAAAGCAACGAAGGACGCTCAAACACAGACAGATCAACCCGAGTCAACACCTCGCTCTAACACCCCCCATTACCAAGCACAAAAAACCACGACATCTACCCAAACAACTTTCAATAACCCCCCACCACCGAAGTCACCAAAGAGTAAAAATAGATCTCACGGAAATAGGCAGCAAAAGGGGTCAGATGACCCCATCAAACTCTATAACAGGTTTGGGGACATTGAGAGCATGGATGCAGAAGATACTGCTCCGTGTCCTCAAAATAGCTCCAAACCTAACAAAAAAATCACCCCCGTACTTCCTCCATAGAAATAATCATACAGACTGTCTCCGCGAAAAGTCTAACCTAGCTCCAAAATCTCCACTCTAATCTTATAATGAAGAATACCATCATACAATGGAACTGCCGAGGACTTAAAGCCAATTACAATGAAATTCTTCTGCTTTTAAACGAATATGATCCTGCAATAATATGTCTTCAGGAAACTTTTTTAAAAGATACGGACAACATCACACTTAAAAACTACTCCCTGTTTAACACCTACTTACAGAATGTTGACAGGGCCTCGGGAGGGGTTTCTATTGCTGTGAACAATAGAGTCCCACATAGAATCATCGATTTAAAAACAAATTTGCAAGCCATTGCTGTGAGTGTCACTCTACATAGAGTGATTACTTTTTGTTCTATTTACATACCACCAAACGCCAACTTATTACCAAATGAATTAGACACGCTTGTTCAACAACTTCCCGCGCCATTTATCTTACTCGGTGATTTTAATGCCCATAACATTTTATGGGGATCAAATTACATAAGCGACAGAGGCAAAAAGGTTGAAGATTTTATTACTAGACACGACTTGTGTCTATTTAATACCAAGTCTCCGACGTACTTGCACCCAGGAACTGGTACATACACATGTATCGACTTAACAATTTGTTCTCCTTCAGTACTTTTGGATTATGATTGGAAGGTCGCTGATGACCTTCACAGCAGTGACCACTTTCCAATCTCTCTTAAGAACACCAACGTTACAATTGATGACACGATTCCACAGTGGAATTTAAAGAAAGCTGACTGGGCCAAATTTGAAAAACTTTGTACAGCTAGACTTAACAGGAATACCGTCCTAAACGATAACGATCCTATTCGACAATTTACATCTGTCTTAACTGAGATTGCACAAGAATCCATTCCTAAGTTCTCGCCGAACTGTAAAAGAACCCAAAAACCGTGGTTCACTAAAGAATGTAAAGAAGCCATTAGACAATGCCGAGAAGCACTGAAAAAAATTTAATAATCGTCCAACGCCCGAAAATTTAACTCAGTACCGTATTGCTCGGGCCAAAGCTCGCCGCACCATTAAAGAAAGTAAACGAGCATCATGGAAAAAATATGTTTCAACTTTAAACTCTCGTTCCTCAATAAAGAAAGTTTGGGACACAATCCGCAAAATAAACTGGAAGGGAAAATACATTTCTTTCCGACATCTGAAGCTAAATAATAACAATTTCAATACCAAACATGAAATAGCTAATGTACTTGCCGATTGTTTCTCCAAAAATTCATCATCGTCTAATTATTCAGAAGCTTTCCGAAGACTAAAAGCTCAAAAAGAAAAAACACGGCTGAAATTCACATCGAATAACTCAGAAAGTTATAACCAACCGTTTTCATTGTCGGAGCTTATGGAATCTTTGAATAAGGCCCATGATACATCTGCTGGGCCTGACGATATACATTACCAGTTTTTGAAACACCTTCCAGAACCATCCTTACCAGTTCTTCTGGAAATCTTCAATGATTTATGGATTACTGGTAATGTACCAAAACTTTGGAAAGAAGCAATAGTAATACCAATTCCCAAACCAGGCAAAGATAGCGCAGATCCTACCAACTATAGACCTATATCATTAACTAGCTGCGTATGCAAAACAATGGAGCGAATGATCAATTCTCGGTTTGTATGGTATTTGGAAACCAACAATTTAATATCTCCTTTCCAAAGTGGCTTTCGTTATTGTCGTAGTACGAATGATCATCTGGTTCGACTGGAAACATTTATTCGCGACGCTTTCATCAAGAAAGAACACTTAGTAGCGGTTTTCTTTGATTTGGAAAAGGCCTATGACACAACATGGAAGTACGGAATACTAAATGACCTACACGATCTGGGTCTAAAAGGCCGACTGCCCTCGTTCATATCAAACTTCCTCTCAGACAGGGAATTCAAGGTACGAGTGGGCTCCACCCTCTCTGATATACACGATCAAGAGATGGGTGTGCCCAAGGGCGGTATTTTATCCGTGACGCTCTTCAACATAAAAATTAATAGCATCACCGGGTGTCTGGCTCCCGGTGTGGATTGCTCTCTGTGTGTTGGTGGCTTTTTGGTATGTTGCCGATCCATGCACATGCATACAATTGAAAGACAATTGCAGCAAAATATCAAGAAGATTCAAAACTGGGCCAATAGTAATGGTTTCAAATTCTCGAAATCAAAAACTGTGTGTATGCATTTCTGTCAGTTCCGAAGACATCATGATGGACCTAGACTCACGCTGGACGGAACACCTATTCCAGTTGTTGAGGAAGCAAAATTTTTAGGTATTGTCTTCGACAGAAGACTGGCTTTTGTTCCACACCTGAAGAATTTGAAAGCTAAATGCTTGAAATCTCTAGATTTACTTAAAGTAGTAGCGCACACTGACTGGGGTGCTGATAGGAAATTCCTACTCAGTTTATACAGAACATTTATTCGCTCGAAACTAGACTATGGTTGCGTTGTCTATGGTTCAGCCAGGAAGTCCTATTTGAAGATGCTAGACCCAATTCATCATCAAGGAATAAGACTTGCCTTGGGAGCATTTAAGACATCCCCGTGTGAAAGCCTACTCGTTGAAGCGAACGAACCACCTTTATCACAACGTAGAGAAATGCTTTCTGCACAGTATGCTCTCAAATTAAGCTCAAACCCTCTGAACCCTGCTTTTTCGGCTGTTTTTGAACCCAAATATAAAACGTTATATGACAATAAACCAAACGTCACACCTACCTTTGGCATTAGAATATTACCATGCCTTGACAGTACCAAAATTGATCTTTCAAAAATTCTGAAAACGACCGTCTCCGAAACACCTCCCTGGCTACTTCAACAACCAAAGGTACTTTTCACGTTACACGATGGAAAAAAAACGGAGACAAACCCTTCCGTCTTCCACAACTGTTACCATGAACTAATCGCCCAATTTGAAAATTATACAAGAATATATACTGATGGATCAAAAGATGAGGAAAAGGCTGCTGGAGCCTTCGTTAGTGGAAAACACACAACAAAAGTCCGCTTGCCAAATGGTACATCAATTTTTTCAGCCGAAATCAGAGCAATAGACCTTGCATTGCAATATATTGAAAGCAAGCGTATTTTAAATAGCATCATCTTCTCCGATTCATTATCAGTACTTCAGTCACTACATAATAGAAAACTAGAGAATCCATTATTAGCTAATGTTCTCCTTAAACATACTGAGCTGAGTACCTCCCACAATATAGTATACTGTTGGTTACCAAGCCATATTGGAATTAAAGGAAATGACAAAGCAGACTGCGCTGCTAAAATGGCCCTATCACTAGAACCATCTGATTTTAGTACACCGTATACTGATTTTAAACGTAGCATCAAAGAATGTTTACGTCAGAAATGGCAGGCATCATGGAATGATGCCGTGAATAACAAACTTCATGCCATCAAGCCAACCCTAGGAGAATGGACTCCTTCCTACAGAGCCGTCCGTAGGGAGGAGGTAGTCATTGCAAGAATTCGAATTGGTCATACTTATCTAACCCACTCCTACATACTAAAAGGAGAAGACCAACCAGAGTGCGTAGCTTGCAATGAACCATTCACCGTTAAGCACTTTATGTTGGAGTGTTTCGACCTCCAACCTACGCGTAATCATTATTACAATGTGCATGACATTAGGGAGCTCTTTGATACAGTTAGCATTCCTGATATTATAGACTTCCTGAAGGAAGTAAATATTTATCATAAGTTATAGCTTATATGCTATCACCTTGAACAGTTTTATGTGCTATATATACCGTCGTTAGATTTTAATTACCTTTCATCTGTTTTCGTTGTCATACATCATTTGCACCCCCCGTTGATCGGGAAACTATTTATTTATAACCGTTACCATTTTATCTTTTTACCTTCAACTGTTTGGTTTCGTATCGCTGGTCGATACTAAACCTTTTACCACTTTTACATGATGAAAGATATAACCTTTTGTATGGCGCTAAATAGCCTCATAGTGCTGGTGCGCCGTAAAAATTCAACTAACCAACCAACCAACCAAATCTCCGACGTACTTGCACCCAGGAACTGGTACATACACTTGTATCGACTTGACAATTTGTTCTCCTTCACTACTTTTGGATTATAATTGGAAGGTCGCTGATGACCTTCACAGCAGTGATCACTTTCCAATCCCTCTTAAGAACACCAACGTTACAATTGATGACACGATTCCACAGTGGAATTTAAAGAAAGCTGACTGGACCAAGTTTGAAACACTTTGTACAGCTAGACTGAACAGGAATACCGTCCTAAACGATATTGATCCTATTCGACAATTTACATCCGTCTTAATTGAGATTGCAGAAGAATCCATTCCTAAGTCCTCGCCGAATTGTAAAAGCATGTTTGGGTAGATGCCGTGGGTATTGACAATTTGTTCTCCTTCACTACTTTTGGATTATAATTGGAAGGTCGCTGATGACCTTCACAGCAGTGATCACTTTCCAATCTCTCTTAAGAACACCAACGCTACAATTGATGACACAACTCAACAGTGGAATTTAAAGAAGGCTGACTGGGCCAAATTTGAAACACTTTGTATAGCTAGAATTAACAGGAATACCGTCCTCAGCGACAAGGACCCTATTCGACAATTTACATCCGTCTTAACTGAGATTGCAGAAGAATCCATTCCTAAGTTCTCACCGAACTGTAAAAGAACCCAAAAGCCATTAGACAACGCCAAGAAGCACTGAAAAAATTTAATAATCGTCCAACGCCCGAAAATTTAACTCAGTACCGTATTGTTCGGGCCAAAGCTCGCCGCACGATTAAAGAAAGAAAAAGAGCATGATGGAAAAAATATCTTTCAACTTTAAATTCTCGTTCCTCTATAAAGTTTGAGACACTATCCGCAAAATAAATGGAAAGTGAAAACAATTCTTTCCGACAACTGAAGCTAAATAACAACAATTTCAATACCAAACATGAAATAGCTAATGTACTTGCTGATTGTTTCTGTAAAAATTCCTCATCGTCTAATTATTCAGAAGCTTTCCGAAGATTAAAAGCTGAAAAAGAAAAAACACGGTTGAAATTCACATCGAATAACTCAGAGAGCTACAACCAACCGTTTTCATTGTCGGAGCTTATGGAATCTTTTAATAAAGCCCATGATACATCTACTGGGCCTGACGATATACATTACCAGTTTTTGAAACACCTTCCAGAACCATCCTTAACAGTTCTTCTGGAAATCTTCAATGATTTATGGATTACTAGTAATGTACCAAAAATTTGGAAAGAAGCAACAGTAATACCATTTCCCAAAGCAGGCAAAGATAGCGCAGATCCTACCAACTATAGACCTATATCATTAACTAGCTGCGTTTGCAAAACAATGGAACGAATGATCAATTCTCGGCTTGTATGGTATTTGGAAACCAACAATTTAATATCTCCTTTCCAAAGTGGCTTTCGTTATGGTTGTAGTACCAATGATCATCTGGTTAGACTGGAAACATTTATTCGCGACGTTTTTATCAAGAAGGAACACTTAGTAGCGGTTTTCTTTGATCTGGAAAAGACCTATGACACAACGTGGAAATACGGAATACTAAATGACCTGCACGATCTGGGTCTAAAAGGCCGACTGCCCTCGTTCATATCAAACTTCCTCTCAGACAGGGAATTCAAGGTACGAGTGGGCTGCACCTCTCTGATATGCACGATCAAGAGATGGGTGTTCCCCAGGGCAGTATTTTATCGGTGACGCTTTTCAACATAAAAATTAATAGCATCACCAAGTGTCTGAATCCAGGTGTGGATTGCTCCCTATATGTTGATGACTTTTTAATATGTTACCGATCCAAGCACATGCATGCAATTGAAAGACAATTACAGCAAAATATCAAGAAGATTCAAAATTGGGCCAATACTAACGGTTTCAAATTCTCGAAATCAAAAACTGTATGTATGCATTTCTGTCAGTTACGAAGACATCATGATGGACCTAAACTTACACTGGACGGAACACCTATTCCAGTTGTTGAGGAAGCAAAATTCTTAGGTATTATCTTCGACAGAAAACTGACCTTTATCCCACACCTGAAGAATTTGAAAGCTAAATGCTTGAAGTCTCTAGATTCACTTAAAGTAATAGCGCATACCGACTGGGGTGCTGATAGGAAAGTCATATTCAGTTTATACAGAACATTTATTCGCTCGAAACTAGACTATGGTTGCGTTGTCTATGGTTCAGCTAGGAAGTCCTATTTGAAGATGCTAGACCCAATTCATCATTAGGGAATGAGACTTGCCCTGGGAGCATTTAAGACATCCCCGTGTAAAAGCCAACTCGCTGAAACGATCGAACCCCCTTTATCACAACGTAGAGAAATGCTTTCCGCACAGTATGCTCTCAAATTAAGCTCAAACCCTCTGAACCCTGCTTTTTCGGCTGTTTTTGAACCCAAATATAAAACCTTATATGACAATAAACCAAACGTCACACCTACCTTTGGCATTAGAATATTACCATGCCTTGACAGTACCAAAATTGATCTTTCAAAAATTCTGAAAACGACCGTCTCCGAAACACCTCCCTGGCTACTTCAACAACCAAAGGTACTTTTCACGTTACACGATGGAAAAAAAACGGAGACAAACCCTTCCATCTTCCACAACTCTTACCATGAACTAATCGCCCAATTTGAAAATTATACAAGAATATATACTGATGGATCAAAAGATGAGGAAAAGGCTGCTGCAGCCTTTGTTAGTGGAAAACACACAACAAAAGTTCGCTTGCCAAATGGTACATCCATTTTTTCAGCTGAAATCAGAGCAATAGACCTTGCATTGCAATATATTGAAAGCAAGCGTATTTTAAATAGCATCATCTTCTCCGATTCACTATCAGTACTTCAGTCACCACATAATAGAAAACTGGAGAACCCATTATTAGCTAATGTTCTCCTTAAACATACTGAGCTGATACCTCACACAATATAGTATACTGTTGGTTACCCAGCCATATTGGAATTAAAGGTAATGACAAAGCAGACTGCGCTGCTAAAATGGCCCTATCACTAGAACTATCTGATTTTAATACACCGTATGCTGATTTTGAACGTAGTATCAAAGACTGTTTACGTCAGAAATGGCAGGCATCATGGAATGATGCCGTGAATAACAAACTTCATGCCATCAAGCCAACCCTAGGAGAATGGACTCCTTCCTACAGAGTCGTCCGTAGGGAGGAGGTAGTCGTTGCAAGAATTCGAATCGGCCATACTTATTTAACCCACTCCTATATACTAAAAGGAGAGGACCCACCAGAGTGTATATCTTCCAATGAACCATTCACTGTTAAGCACTTTATGTTGGAGTGTTTCGACCTCCAACCTACGCGTAATCATTATTACAATGCGCATGACATTAGGGAGCTCTTTGATACAGTTAGCATTTCTTATATTATAGACTTCCTGAAGGAAGTAAATATTTATCGTAAGTTATAGCTTTTATGCTATCACCTTAAACAGTTTTATGTGCTATATATACCGTCGCTAGATTTTAATTACCTTACATCTGTTTTCGTTGTCATACATCATTTGCACTCCCAGTTGATCGGGAAACTTTATTTATCACCGTTACCATTTTATCGTTTTACCTTCAACTGTTTGGTTTCGTATCGCTGGTCGATACATAATCTTTTACCACTTTTAAATGATGAAAGATATAACCTTTTGTATGGTGCTAAATAGCCTCATAGTGCTGGTGCGCCGTAAAAAATTCAACCAACCAACCAACCAACCCCCACCTCCACCACCCCCACACATGATGCAGCTACTAGGTTAGTCAACGTTGACATTCGTGATGGTGGTAACTGTATCGTAGGGACGTTATAGTATAGGAACGTTTCATAGATCATTAGATTAACTTTCATTAGGAGAAAAGTAAAACAGTGTCTCAAATGCTAACGACATATTTATGATCGCTGATAAGGCAGTGACGTCCAGTTCGACGGAAACATACATGATACAAACACAAATCCAAGAAAAAATGTGTTCAATGTATGTAATATCAGTGAAAGCTTCCACTGAAGCGTGCAGCTTATTTAATGCCAGTTCAACCTTCTAAGGATGGATCGATGCAAACTGAAAATATTAACAATACGAGTCTATCGCAGCGGAAGAGAGCACAATAGTGATGGAGTTGGTTGAGAAGAGTGGAAACCCACAAGAGAGACTCGGCTATTAACGGAGGCAGAAGAAAATGTTACGACTGGTATTATAGCAACTGAATTTAATTTACTTCTTTTAGTGAAGTAACTCTCTCAAGGAATATCTACCACTGTTTATTTGTTATTGTAAATTCCTGTCCATTACAACTTCAGATTTCTGTTATTCTTGTGTAATGAATTATTATTGTCACTAAATGTCATCATTTGCTGTTTTCTTCTTTGTTATATAATGACTAGTTTCCAAAACGAGAAGTCGTTAATTCTTTTCGACTTGGCTCAAACGAACGCATTAGACATCCGATCCAATATTGCTATTTCATGCTTGTCATTATAAAATTTAAACAATTGAGAAAAGGTCAAACATTGAACGAAGACTTTTGTTATGCAAAAAGACCAAATGTTCATTGCCTCGTGTCAAGAACTAGTCATTCAGTTTTACGAAACATTGTGTTAGAATATTTTTGTCAATAACCTACATTATAATGTAAGTAGAAACGAATCGACCTCCAGGTCTGCATTATGTTCTTTAAAAACTTTTCAGCATACTTTTCTGATGCAGGGGCATCCGCAGAATTGTTTTCTGGTTGTGGGAGGGGGCAAGCATGTGGTGGTCAGCTACTACGTTTCATGGGTGTAGACCAGAAACGTTTAGAGGCGAAATTTACGCCCCCCACCCTTGCCCCTAAGTCTGTGTGCGAACGTCATGACCGAATGTAGATTTGAGTTTGGGATACATAAATTAAAGTTTTTGCCACGACAAATTTTCCTAAGGCTTCTCTATTGGCCGCACTCGCAAACTTTGTTCCGCCGAGATTTTCTTATTTTATAACATAGAAGTCTGAGTTCTCGGTAGGGCTAAAGACAAGGTGCAACAATTTAACGGCATGACACAAAGTATGACTGGACAAGTCCAAATGAGATCCCAGGGAGTGTATGGGACAAGAAGCGTAACGATGTAAAGGGGTTATATAGATCCAATAACATTAATATTCGATGTTGGCATTGGGCTTGAATAGGAGAGCAGGGGAGACAACTTGTTATAACACTGTTGCCAAAATAGAAAAGAATTGAGTCCTTTTAACTGTATCCACTACTCTTACTTGACGTGTTGCATGTCATCTGGAAGAACAAAATATATCGGCCAACAAACTAACATATAGGACTCACGGTACTAATTCAGTTCCCACTGTAAATCTATGCAAAAACCACGATATCAAAAATTCAATAACTTTAAATTTCTGAATGCTCATGATCAAACCTATATTTATCAGTATAGATGCGTCCTCGATGACAGCTTCTGTGTAGAGAAAAAAGTATAAGCCAGGGCATTTTCTAGACCTACATCCGTTTGAAACATATGTCTTAATTCCGCACCAAAGAGTCAGGTGCTAACTCAGTAATGAGTGTTCCAAACGCAAGACTTAAAGGACTGAAATTCCATCAATAAAACCATGTCTCTATTTTTTAGTTAGGATAAGCTCTCAAAAGATTCTTTTTACTAAGATCTAATTTTCATTATCAACCAATCTGGCCAACCAAACCCATATGTACTCTATTTTATCCTCACTCATTTCCCGACTAGATCCTGTTTTTCCATACCATTAGTACCGCGTGTCCTATAATGGGGCAACTGAGAGTTTCAGTCTTGAAATGTTTAATATCTGTAGAGAAATATACTCGTTCAATGATCATAAACACATCTATGCGATGGAATAAGTGTCATACAGGAAGATAAATAGTATATTTTGGTATATTTTATAAAACAGAATTAATACAAAACATATTTATAATGTAGTTGATTCGCATGAATATCATTTACACGATGAAAAAGAATAATAAAATTAAAATATATTTTTTAAAGCCTCTTAAGATTTTTTAACTTAAATATTAATTATATCTCAAATAAAACAAAACTAATTTATAAGTGTATGATTTCTTGTGGAATAAATGTCAACTTTAAGATCTTTCAAAGCAAAACAAAACGTAATATGCGAATACAAAACGTGAACTTCATAATCCTGTTCTGAAAATATACTATATATTGTCTTTCTTGGTGTACAACATGCTGCATGCATATGTAATTTAATATCATATGGAAGTTCAATTACATCATAGTTTTCTAATTTGAAATCTCAGAATAATTTGGCAAATCATTATCTTTACTCTACCTTGCTGAATATAATCCTAAAATGTGATCGTTATTTTGGTCATTACGTGATTTTTTAATACCAGTACTTTTTGTTCTTTTGTTAATTTGACTTTGTGCATATTCAATATTTCTTCTATTTATGTTCGATAAATGAGTGAATTTGATACTACTAAATATACAGCAAAAAAATTACATTATAAATATGAAAAATGAATTGGATGAATATATTCATGGAGCTTGAGGCCTACGGCTTGGTTCAGATGTTGCAAAATCTAGATATAAACAACAATAAGATTCTAAAATTTAAAAAATGGTGATTCTATGACAGGTACATTAGGTGTAGAAAATATACATTACAACAACCTACCAAGCTACTGACAGACTTGACAAATAAAACATATATTGATGGTGAAATGAAACAAGAAATATAAACTATGTGACAAGAAAAGCGAAAACCCAATAAGCATTCTATAATCCAAATATAAATATATTTCCTTCAAATACAAAGACAGAGTGAAAGAATTAAAATAACCTATAATATGGTATGAATGCGTAGAATTTCCTAAATGTACTATAAATTTCGCAGTAATCTGAAAACGCTCCAAAAGTATTCCGAATAAAAGTTTAAAAGTGCTTATGTACTAGCACCACAGAAGAAACAATGTTCTCTTATCTAACAGTTTTTACTTGTTCAAGGTAAATCCAATGAAATTTGAATGTCACTAATGTCTTTGTTTCACGGTAATCCAGCAAAATTAATAAATATCCATGTCCTTGAATAATTTCACAGTAATCCAGTAAGGTTTCAACTTTGCAGTTTCAACGAGCAATAAATAAACAAATCTAAATACCCTCTTACTCTCACGGGACAGAAATATAATTGTAGAATAATTGTGCTTTAATTAATTTATATGCTCACCGAATGCGCAGCTAATAAACAAATCTATTACTAAAAGTTTCCAAATTTTTTAATTATTTTATATTTTATAACTACTTTGTTAGTCAACGCTTGACTTTTTTATAATTTATAATTTATAATTTTATAATTTAGCCAATCACCATGTAGGGCAGTCTGACATATCTACAGTACAAATATACTCTCTAGGTTAAGTATTGCTATTGTGACCTTCATTCAACATTCATGACCTATTTAGGCTGAAATAGGATGTTGATGTGAACTTGGCAATTCGACCTTGATTTTTGAATGTAAATGACACATACGTCTACTCTTCTTAAAGTACATGCCAGTCAAAAATTAAAAAAATTGAAATGTCATTAACCAAGTGACTTGTGCGAAAACTATATTATAAAAAATATATGTGATATAGATATCAGTAACACCTTCGCCCTTAAAAAAGAACAATTTGTGTCATACAACTCTCTTAGCATATATATCAAACATTCATGTAATTAATACTGCATAAGAATATGAACGATACAATCATGTATACAAAAAACAATGAAATACTGTACTTCTGTGCACGTGAAAGTGCTTCAGCAATCAATTTTCCTTTCCCTTGATGTGCCTATCATCTATATTATATGACTGTAACATCAGACTCCATCGTAACGGACCACCTGAGGGTCCAGGGTTGTAGACTGGCCCGACGTGTCCTCACTACGTGTCGTAAGAGGCGACCAAGTAGAGGCAACCTGTTTGCCGTGGGTTGATTCCCGTGTTCGGGGAAGAAAGGATCCTGGTAGTTGAACAGAGGCTTTCCAATGCAATACACTACTTTGGCCACTACTCTTCTAGACGGGTGGTCGGGAGGACCCGGTTTCGACAAATCGGCTGGTCACGCCAAGCCCTAGTAGGTCTCAATTTATGCTCTTGGTTTCTCTATCTTTCTCCATGTATCTCTCTTGATGCCCCTATTATCTACCGCTTTACTTTTCATTTCTCCTACTCTCAGAAGACTTCCTAGAAGGCGGTGGCTTAACGGGTCAATCGGGAGGTATTTTTACTTGCCGAGTATACCACCTATGTATCCCTGGCACTTGAAAAGTGTCCCCTTGTCGGACTCCACGGCGGGTGTGTGATGAATATAAAACAAGACATAACAGAAAACAAAAACAAACATCAACTGACGCGTTCTAAACCATTAACGGACTCAGATGACAAACCATGTAGCGTGGAATCATTCCCACGCTTCATGGCTATTTAGTCAAAAGATTCTACGAAACAAATTCCTGCGCTATCACCATTTATGGTCGAAAAGACTATACTTGGCCTAGTCGGCACTCCAAAAAGCGTGAAAAACTGAAATCGGGTAGCTTGCTCGTTCAATGTGAGCGCAAGGTGCAGACTGAGAATATCAAGAAAATTCAGACTTTTTATGATATTCCAGTTACTACTTTCGCTCATTAGACACTGAACTCATCCAAAGGTACCATTCGCTGCCGAGACCTCGCAGGGGTCAGCTACAATGAAATCGTCGAGGGAATGAGGAATCAAGGTGTTACTGCAATTCGTCGAATTCGTATCAAACGCGGTACACAATTGCAGGACACGAACACCATTATACTTATCTTTAACACACCAGCACTACCTAAGGTAGTAAAAGTTGGCTTTTTGAAGGTTAAAGTTGAAGTGTATATTCCAAAATCCACTGCGTTGTTTCAAATGTCAGGAGTGCAGTCACCACGACGTGAGATGCTTCAAAAGCCCTGTGTGTGGCCGATGCGGCGAAACTAGCCATCGAGAAGCAGAATACGGCGCAAACCCCCACTGTGCAAAATTGTGGCATAGGTCACCATGCCAATTCTAAAGACTGCGAGACTTGGAAACTAGAGAAGGAGATCCAGAGGGTAAAATCTATGTCAAACATTCCGTTCCCAGAGGCCAGAACGATGGTCGAATCTCGAACCCATCTACATGACCCAACATTCTCAACTGTTATAAAAACCAGTCCAAAGACAACCAAGGATGGACAAACTCAAACTAATCTACCCGATACTACTACCATTCCATCCAACAAGGAACAAAGAAACACAATCTCCACGCAGACAACTTTCAACAACCCGTCATTACCTAAATCTCCAGAAAAGAAAATTAAACAACAAACAGGCAGCAAAAGGGGTCTGATTACCCCATTAAACTATACACTAGGTTTGGCAACATTGAGAACATGGATGCAGAAGAACTTGCTCCATATTCTCAGGGTGGCGCCAAACCTACAACCAAAAATTTAACCCGATACTTCCTCCAGACAAGAAACCACATTGAGTGCCCCAGCGAAAGGTCTAACTTTGCTACATAATCTCAACTTTAAACTTATAATGAAGAACATGATTATACAATGGAACTGTCGAGGACTTAAAACCAATTACAATGATATTCTTCTGCCTCTAAATGAACATAATCCTGCGGTACTATGCCTGCAGGAAACATTCTTGAAAGACACGGACAACATCACGCTTAAAATCTACTCCCAGTTTAATACCTGCTTTAAAAATGGTGACAGGGTCTCAGGAGGAGTTTCAGTTCTGAATAATAGGGCTCCTCAAAACGTCATCCCTTTAAACACAAATTTGCAAGCCATTGATGTAAGTGTCACTCTATAACCAGTGATTATCTTTTGTTCTATTTACATACCACCAAACACCAACCTAGTACCAAATGAATTAGACAATCTTGTTTTACTTGAGCATTTTAATGCCCAAAACATTTAATGCCCAAGACACGATTTGTGTCAATATAAGACCAAATCTCCGACGTACATACACCCAGGAACGGGTACATACACGTGTATCGATTTGAAACTTTGTTATCCTTCGCTGCTTTTGGACTGTGACTGGAAGGTCGCTGATGATCTTCACAGTAGTGATCTCTTTCCAATCTCCCTTGAAAATATAAACTCTGCAATTGATGACGCAATTCCACAATGGAATATAAAGAAGGCCGACCAGGCCAAGTTTCAAACTCTCTGTAAAACTAGGCTGAATAAGGATACCCTTTTAAACGTTACTGACCCTATTCAGCATTTTACTTCTGATTTAATCGAGATTGCAGAAGAATCCATAAGTCCTCACCGAACCATAAAAGAACCCAGAAACCTTGGGTCACTAAAGAATATAAAGAACCCATTAGACAACGCCGAGAAGCATTGAGAAAACTTAATCATCCGACGCCCGAAAATTTAGCACCAATGATCATCTGGTTAGACTGGAAACATTTATTCGCGACGCATTTATCAAGAATGAACATTTAGTAGCGGTTTTCTTTGATTTAGAAAAGGCCTATGACACGACATGAAAGTACGGAATTCTAAATGACCTGCACGATCTGGGTCTAAAAGGCCTTCTACCCTCTTTCATATCAAACTCTCTCTCTCTCTCTCTCTCTCTCTCTCTCTCTCTCTCTCTCTCTCTCTCTCTCTCTCTCTCTCTCTCTCTCTCTCTCTCTCTCTCTCAGACACAGAATTCAAGGAACGAGTGGGCTCCACCCTCTCTGATGTACGTGAGCAAGAGAACCAAAGTGAAGCGAACGAACCACCTTTATCACATCGTAGAGAAATGCTTTCCACACATTATGCTCTCAAATTAAGATCAAACACTGAACCCTGCTTTTCGGCTGCTTTTCAACCCAAATACAAAACCTTATACGAAAATAAACCAAATATCATTCCTTCCTTTGGCATTAGAATATCATCTTGCCTCGACAGTACCAAAATTGATCTTTCAAAAGTTCAGAAAACGTCCATCTCCGAAACACCTCCCTGGCTACTCAAACAACAAAAAGTACTTAATACGTTACAGGACGGAAAAAATCGGAGAAAATCCTTCCATCTTCCACAACTCTTATCATGAACTCCTCACCCAATTTAAAAACTACACAAGAATTCATAATGATGGATCAAAGAATGAGGAAAAGGCTCCTGTAGCCTTCATTAGTGCGCCGAGCCCTAGGAGGTCTTTATTTACTCGCTCACTTTCTTTATCCTTCTCGTTGTATCTCTCTTGATACCACCGTTGCCCCTACATTCTATCCCTTTAACTTTCCCTTTTCCAAGTCTTAGAAGACTTCCTAGAAGGCGGTGGCTCAACGGGTCAATTGGGAGGTAATTTTACCGACTGAGTATGTCTTATGGGATGAATCAGGAGGTGAATTTACCTACTGAGTATAACATCTGTGTATCCCTGGCACTTGAAAAGTGTCCCCTTGGTGGGCGGGGAGCACGGGTGCTGAATTTTAAATCCACCAACATGGATATTTCAAAAAACAAATCAGCTCAAACGTACCAAAACTGGATCTGACTCAGATGAGGAACCATGTGGTATGGAATCATTTCCACGCTTCATGGTTATACAATCTGCAGACGACTCAAAACCGCTAGCCTCACTGTCTCCGTTTGTTATCGAAAAGACAATTACGGGTATAATTGGTACGCCAAAAAGTGTAAAGAAGTTGAAATCGGGATGCCTACTTGTTCAATGTGATCGACGGAGTCAGACCGAAAATATCCGGAAAATGAAGACAATTTTCGATATTCAAGTGACCTCATTCGCTCACACAACACTCAACTCGTCCAAAGGCGTGATTCGATGTCGGGACTTGGCCGGAGTAAGCAACAAAGATATCATTGAAGGGATGAAAAACGAAGGTGTCACTGCAGTTCGCAGAATAAGAATTAAACGTAATAACAATCTGCAGGACACCAACACATTCGTACTCACCTTCAACAAGCCAGCAGTACCCAGAGTGGTCAAGGTTGGCTTTTTGCAAGTGAAGGTTGAGATTTACATACCCAACCCCCTTCGATGCTATAAATGTCAGAAATATGGCCATCACGAAGATCGCTGCTCAAAAAGCCAGATATGTGGCCGATGCGGAGACCATTCTTACCAGGAAGCTGAGTGTAGAGCAACTCCGCATTGTGTCAACTGTGGGAAAGAGCACCACGCCAATTCCAAGGCATGTGATACCTGGAAACAGGAGAAGGAAATACAGAGGGTTAAATACACATCCAACATTCCCTATCCAGAGGCCAGAAAGCTTGTACAGGCAAAAACATCACCTACTGGCCCATCCTTCTCCTCTGTAGTTAAAAACAATCCTAAAGCAACGAAGGACGCTCAAACACAGACAGATACACCCGAGTCAACACCTCGCTCTAACACCCCCCATTACCAAGCACAAAAAACCACGGCATCTACCCAAACAACTTTTAATAATACCCCACCACCGAAGTCACCAAAGAGTAAAAATAGATCTCACGGAAATAGGCAGCAAAAGGGGTCAGGTGACCCCATCAAACTCTATAACAGGTTTGGGGACATTGAGAGCATGGATGCAGAAGATACTGCTCCATGTTCTCAAAGTAGCTCCAGACCTAACAAAAAAATCATCCCCGTACTTCCTCCATAGAAATCACCATATAGATTCTCTCCGCGAAAAGTCTAACCTAGCTCCAAAATCTCCACTCTAAACTTATAATGAAGAACACGATCATGCAATGGAATTGTCGAGGACTTAGAACCAATTACAATGAAATTCTTCTGCTTTTAAACGAATATGATCCTGCAATAATATGCCTTCAGGAAACCTTTTTAAAATATACGGACATCACCCTTAAAAACTACTCCCTGTTTAACACCTACTTACAGAACGTTGACAGGGCCTCGGGAGGGGTTTCTATTGCTGTGAACAATAGAGCCCTACATAGCGTCATCCCATTAAACACAAATTTGCAAGCCATTCCTGTGAGTGTCACTCTAGATCGAGTGATTACATTTTGTTCTATTTACATACCACCAAACACCAACTTATTACCAAATGAATTAGACACGCTTGCTCAACAACTTCCCGCGCCATTTGTTTTACTCGGTGATTTCAATGCCCATAACATTTTATGGGGATTAAATTACATAAGCGACAGGGGCAAAATGGTTGAAGATTTTATTACTAGACACGACTTGTGTCTATTTAATACCAAATCTCCGACGTACTTGCACCCAGGAACTGGTACATACACATGTATCGACTTAACAATTTGTTCTCCTTCACTACTTTTGGATTATAATTGGAAGGTCGCTGATGACCTTCACAGCAGTGATCACTTTCCAATCTATCTTAAGAACACCAACGTTACAATTGATGACACGATTCCACAGTGGAATTTAAAGAAAGCTGACTGGGCCAAATTTGAAATACTGTGTACAGGTCGACTAAACAGGAATACCGTCCTAAACGATAATGATCGTATTCAACAATTTACATCTGTTTTAATTGAGATTCCACAAGAATCCATCCCTAAGTCCTCGCCGAACTGTAAAAGAACCCAAAAGCCCTGGTTCACTAAAGAATGTAAAGAAGCCATTAGACAACGCCGAGAAGCACTGACAAAATTTAATAATCGTCCAACGCCCGAAAACTTAACTCAGTACCGTATTGTTCGGGCCAAAGCTCGCCGCACCATTAAAGAAAGTAAACGAGAATCATGGAAAAAATATGTTTCAACTTTAAACTCTCGTTCCTCAATAAAGAAAGTTTGGAACACGATCCGCAAAATAAATGGAAAGGGAAAATACAATTCCTTCCGAGATCTAAACCTAAATAATAACAATTTCAATACCAAACATGAAATAGCTAATGTACTAGCCGATTGTTTCTCCAAAAATTCCTCATCGTCTAATTATTCAGAAGCTTTCCGAAGATTAAAACCTCAAAAAGAAAAAACACGGTTGAAATTCACATCGAATAACTCAGAGAGCTATAACCAACCGTTTTCATTGTCGGAGCTTATGGAATCTTTGAATAAGGCCCATGATACATCTGCTGGGCCTGACGATATACATTACCAGTTTTTGAAACACCTTCCAGAACCATCCTTACCAGTTCTTCTGGAAATCTTCAATGATTTATGGATTACTGGTAATGTACCAAAACTTTGGAAGGAAGCAACAGTAATACCAATTCCCAAACCAGGCAAAGATAGCGCAGATCCTACCAACTATAGACCTATATCATTAACTAGCTGCGTTTGCAAAACAATGGAACGAATGATCAATTCTCGGCTTGTATGGTATTTGGAAACCAACAATTTAACATCTCCTTTCCAAAGTGGCTTTCGTTATGGTCGTAGTACCAATGATCATCTGGTTAGACTGGAAACATTTATTCGCGACGCTTTTATCAAGAAGGAACACTTAGTAGAGGTTTTCTTTGATCTGGAAAAGGCCTATGACACAACGTGGAAGTACGGAATACTAAATGACCTGCACGATCTGGGTCTAAAAGGCCGACTCCCCTCTTTCATCTCAAACTTCCTCTCAGACAGGGAATTCAAGGTACGAGTGGGCTCCACCCTCTCTGATATGCACGATCAAGAGATGGGTGTGCCCCAGGGCAGTATTTTATCGGTGACGCTTTTCAACACAAAAATTAATAGCATCACCAAGTGTCTGACTCCCGGTGTGGATTGCTCTCTATATGTTGATGACTTTTTAATATGTTACCGATCCAAGCACATGCATACAATTCAAAGACAATTGCAGCAAAATATCAAGAAGATTCAAAACTGGGCCAATACTAATGGTTTCAAATTCTCGAAATCAAAAACTGTATGTATGCATTTCTGTCAGTTACGAAGACATCATGATGGACCTAAACTCACGCTGGACGGAACACCTATTCCAGTTGTTGAGGAAGCAAAATTTTTAGATATTGTCTTCGACAGAAAACTGACTTTTATTCCACACCTGAAGAATTTGAAAGCTAAATGCTTGAAATCTCTAGATTTACTTAAAGTAATAGCGCACACCGACTGGGGTGCTGATAGGAAAGTCATACTCAGTTTATACAGAACATTTATTCACTCGAAACTAGACTATGGTTGCGTTGTCTATGGTTCAGCTAGGAAGTCCTATTTGAAGATGCTAGACCCAATTCATCATCAGGGAATAAGACTTGCCTTGGGAGCATTTAAGACATCCCCGTGTGAAAGCCTACTCGTTGAAGAGAACGAACCACCTTTATCACAACGTAGAGAAATGCTTTCCGCACAGTATGCTCTCAAATTAAGATCAAACCTTCTGAACCCTGCTTTTTCGGCTGTTTTTGAACCCAAATATAAAACCTTATATGACAATAAACCAAACGTCACACCTACCTTTGGCATTAGAATATTACCATGCCTTGACAGTACCAAAATTGAACTTTCAAGAATTCTTAAAACGACCGCCTCCGAAACACCTCCCTGGCTACTTCAACAACCAGAGGTACTTTTCACGTTACACGAGGGAAAAAAAATCGGAGACAAACCCTTCCATCTTCCACAACTCTTACCATGAACTCCTCACCCAATTTGAAAATTATACAAGAATATATACTGATGGATCAAAAGATGAGGAAAAGGCTGCTGCAGCCTTCGTTAGTGGAAAACATATAACAAAAGTTCGCTTGCCAAATGGTACATCAATTTTTTCAGCCGAAATCAGAGCAATAGACCTTGCATTGTAATATATTGAAAGCAAGCGTATTTTAAATAGCATCATCTTCTCCGATTCACTATCAGTACTTCAGTCACTACATAATAGAAAACTGGAGAATCCATTATTAGCTAATGTTCTCCTTAAACATACTGAGCTGAGTACCTCCCACAATATAGTATACTGTTGGTTACCCAGCCATATTGGAATTAAAGGTAATGACAAAGCAGACCGCGCTGCTAAAATGGCCCTATCACTAGAACCATCTGATTTTAAAACACCGTATACTGATTTTAAACGTAGTATCAAAGACTGTTTCCGTCAGAAATGGCAGGCATCATGGAATGATGCCGTGAATAACAAACTTCATGCCATCAAGCCAACCCTAGGAGAATGGACTCCTTCCTACAGAGCCGTCCGTAGGGAGGAGGTAGTCATTGCAAGAATTCGAATCGGCCATACTTATTTAACCCACTCCTATATACTAAAAGGAGAAGACCCACCAGAGTGCATATCTTGCAATGAACCATTCACTGTTAAGCACTTTATGTTGGAGTGTTTCGACCTCCAACCTACGCGTAATCATTATTACAATGTGCATGACATTAGGGAGCTCTTTGATACAGTTAGCATTTCTTATATTATAGACTTCCTGAAGGAAGTAAATATTTATCATAAGTTATAGCTTTTATGCTATCACCTTAAACAGTTTTATGTGCTATATATACCGTCGCTAGATTTTAATTACGTTTCATCTGTTTTCGTTGTCATACATCATTTGCACTCCCCGTTGATCGGGAAACTTTATTTATCACCGTCACCATCTTATCGTTTTACCTTCAACTGTTTGGTTTCGTATCGCTGGTCGATATGTAATCTTTTACCACTTTTAAATAATGAAAGATATAACATTTTGTATGGCGCTAAATAGCCTCATAGTGCTGGTGCGCCGTAAAAAATTCAACCAACCAACCAACCAACCAACCAACCTTCATTAGTGGAAACCACACAACAAAAGTTCGCTTACCAAATGCTACATTAATATTTTCGGTCGAAATCAGAGCAATAAACCTTGCTCTGCAATATATCGACAGCAAACGTATTTTAAACAGCATCATCTTCTCGGACTCACTATCAGTACTTCAGTCACTGCACAATAGAAAACTGGAAAACCCGTTATTAACCAATATTCTCATCAGATATACGGTGTGTGTATGTGTGTGTGTGTGTGTGTGTGTGTGTGTGTGTGATTTGGATTTTTAACGTAGCTTCAACAATTTTTCAGTCATATCGCTACCATGTCTGCAGTGTGGCAGTTTATAGTGATGACTCATCAGATATACGGAGATGAGTACCTGCAATAATATAGTATAATGTTAGTTACCCAGCCATACTGGTATTAAAGGTATGAAAAGGCAGATCGTTCTGCTAAAATGGCCCTATCCCTTGAAATATCTGATTTTAAAATACCGTACACTGATTTGAACCTAGTATCAAAGAGTCTTTACGTCAGAAGTGACAGGCATCATGGAATAATGCAGTTACTAACAAACTTAATGCCATTAAGCCAACCCTAGGAGAATGGACTCCTTCCTACAGAACCATCCGCAGGGAGGATGTAGTCATTGCAAGAATTAGAACTAATCGTACTTATATAACCCACTCCCACATACTAAAAGGCGATGACCCACCAGAGTGCCTTTCCTGAAATGAACCATTCACTGTTAAGCACTTTATGATAGAGTGTTTCGACCTGCAACCTACGCGCGATCAGTACTACAATGTGCATGACATGAAGGAACATTTTGATACAATAAACGTCACTTGCAATATAGAATTCCTGAAAGAAGTAAACATTTATTCTAAGCTATAACTTTTATGCCATCATCTTGAACATTTTTATGTAATGTATATACCGTCCCATATTGTCAATAACTTTTCATATGTCTTTATTAACATACACCATTTACATTCCCCTTTGATCGGGAAACTTTATTTATTACCGTTACCATTTTATCGTTTTACCACTTTTAAATGATCCTAGATATAACCTTTTGTATGGCGCTAAATAGACTAACAGTGCTGATACGCGGTAAAATTACAATCAATCAATCAATCAATCATATCATCTTATCATTTTACTTTCAACTATTTGGTTTTGATATCGCTAGTCTATATGAAACCTTTTACCATTTTTAAATGATAATACATATAACCTTTTCTATGGCGCCAAATAGCGTAACAGTGCTTGTGCGCCGTAAAAATACAAACAACCAATCAACCATCGTAACGATCTTTGATTCTTGTTCTTGATTTTATCAATGAAAGTGAGAAGGTTGTGATCGCTGCTGACAACAATTCGAGAAAGAGCTACACTAACGTACACCGCAACGTTTTGCAAGACCAAACGCTCCTTCTCTATCGTGGAATAATTTCTTCTGGTGCTTACTCAGTTACCTTGAAAAATAGCACACTGGATGATCTACAACATTGCTCTCTTCCTGTAACAATATCCCCCTGCGGGTTCGGGGTTGTAGAATTGGCCCGCCGTACCTCGCTACGTGTCGTAAGAGGCCACTAAGTAGAGGCAACCTGTTTGCCGTCGGTTCCGACCCGTGTCGGAGGAGGAAAGGATCCTGGTAGTTGAGCAGAGGCTTTCCGATGCAATACACTACTTTGGCCTCTACTTCTTCTAGACGAGTGGTCGGGATGGACCCGGTCTCGACAAATCGGCTGGTCACGCCGAGCCCTAGGAGGTCTTTATTTCCTCGCTCACTTTCCTTATCCTTCTCGTTGTATCTCTCTTGATACCACCGTTCCCCTACATTCTATCCCTTTAACTTTCCCTTTTCCCTAATCTTAGAAGACTTCCTAGAAGGCGGTGGCTCAACGGGTCAATTGGGAGGTAATTTTACCGACTGAGTATGTCTTATGGGATGAATCAGGAGGTGAATTTACCTACTGAGTATAACATCTGTGTATCCCTGGCACTTGAAAAGTGTCCCCTTGTTGGGCTCCTTGGTGGGCGGGGAGCACGGGTGCTGAATTTTAAATACACCAACATGGATATTTCCAAAAAAAATCAACTCAAGCGTACCAAAACTGGATCTGACTCAGATGACGAACCATGTGGTGTGGATTCATTTCCACGCTTCATGGTTATACAGTCTAAAGATGCCACAAAACCGCTTAATGTACTCTCTCCGTTTGGGATCGAGAAAACAATTATCGGATTGATTGGTACACCAAAAGGTGTTAAAAAGTTGAAATCGGGCTGCCTACTTGTCGAGTGTGAGCGACGAGGTCAAACAGAAAACCCCAAGAAAATGAGAACCTTTCTCGATATTCCAGTGACCTCGTTCGCCCACACAACACTCAATTCGTCCAAAGGCGTGATTCGCTGTCGTGACTTGGCTGGAGTCAGCGACACGGATATCATTGAAGGGATGAAAAACGAAGGTGTCACTGCAGTCCGTAGAATACGTATTAAACGTAACAACAGCCTGCAGGACACCAACACCATTATACTCACCTTCAACAAGCCAACAGTACCCAGAGTGGTCAAAGTTGGCTTTCTGCAAGTGAAGGTTGATGTGTACATACCAAATCCACTTCGATGTTATAAGTGTCAAAAATATGGTCATCATGAAGACCGCTGCTCAAGAAGCCAAATATGTGGCCGATGCGGAGATCACTCTCACCAGGAATCTGAGTGTAGAGCCACTCCGCATTGTGTC